>CM023489.1:64353050-64434152 GCA_013339685.2 Hyalomma asiaticum
GGGGTATTGGCGCCGACAGTCCCTTGGGCTGGCTTTGCAGGCCTAGAGGAAGTATGTTGACAATCTCGACTGTTTGCGATTATCAATTTGACACCAGTTTCAAAGTATTATTATGGCGCGCGCAGCCATAAAAAACAGCCATCTCGCGTACGACAGGGCAAATTGGACGTCTAGCGGTGGACGTAGAATCGGCTGGGGGTCACAAGGATTTTTCAGACTAAGCAATTATCTAAAATATTTATATGTACTCAGTGCTTGTACTTCTTTTTCGACTTATTCACGGTCTCATTCTTGAGCATGTCACTTGTAGCTATGTCCACTTAAATTAGTTTATATAAATGCACGGACGTTTGTTTCCAACCTGTCAACGGCCAGTTTTTCGCGCCTCCGTATAAGGCTTACGGTTGTCCCATTAGGTCTCCACGCCGAATGATTCAAAAAATGAAGTGATGACATAAAAACACTAGTAGTGGCAAACTTATGAGTGCAGGCTGTGTAGGCGTTTGAGCAGCGCTGTCAGGAGTGTTTGAGTTAGCGTAATTAAGCCAAAAATGTAGAACGTGTTCACTTTACCATGTCGAAAAGGTTCGTGAGCTGGTTCACTGTTGAGAACAGGTTCACGGTGCGTCATGGATTCTTATTTGTGCAAAATGAAATTTAGCCGGAGCGAAATGGAATGTGTTTGAATCAGAATCCGAAATGAATTCATTTACTTTTCTTGCGATTCGACTGGTTGGTATCGCCAAAACGCGCCGCCCGTTGGCGCAACAAATATAGCTTTTATTTTTCAAGTACATGCAGCAAAAATGAGCATGGGCAAAATTTGCTACGCTTCATAACTTTTCAAGAATGCTGCATAAGCGGTTTTCACAATTTCCGAAACATTAGTAGCACCTTCAGAAAGAAAAAAAAGGAAAAAATGCAACACTACCTTCAGTCAACGCTATGCAAATGCAACGCTACCTTCAGTCTGGTACTAAAGCGCGTTTAAATATAGCACCTGACTGAAACCAGAAGAAAATTCTCCATTCACTTACAACAGACTTCCTAAAGAGCCACATAACAAGATTTAAAGAAGAAATCAAACGACACACGCTGACCTGCCCCTCTCCAAGTCCAGCAGCACGAAATGTAAGAAAAGGTAATTGTCATCCTTTTTTTGTTTAATGATCGCTTACCATTAAACAAATGCACACTGAGTTTGGAAGCAATAATCTGAACAGAGTAAAATATTTGATGTTCGTTTATTGTAAGTGGTGGGGCAAGAATTAGATACGCATGAGTATAAGCAAGAAAAGGAGCCCGAAGACATGCGCATACGGAGGAACCAAATCCACACAGACAGCTTTAACTAGAGAGTTGGTGCTTGCGATCCCATTTTCGGTAATTAGATTATGTCACATGGCCTCTGAGAGCCTTAGTAAATGTGTGCGTCTGCGCTGCCATTACAGCGCCGCATTGCAATGGACGCGCATTCTTACGAGGAGATCACGCGTTGGGCCCACACTTGTGGCTTCAATGCTGTTACGCGGCACCAGCAACGTTTCCGTTAAATTTTTCCATCCCTACATATGAATGTAACTGACACGCGCTGTAAAGGTGAGGATGCGCGCTTTAATAAAAATACGGGCAAAGCAATAAATATGACGGGAAACATTCACTTACCTAGAAAAACATTGGGGATCCTCAAGTCTAACGGCGAGCCATGCGAGCGTCTGAACAGGAACGTTTCATCGAGGCGATATGGTAGAAATCCGTGTGTGCGACGTCAACGTCCAAGCGGTCGAAATTGTCGCAGACCGCACTATAGGGTGTCGTCGAGCCTTCCCCTCTTCAAGGGTTGGAGAGTTTGCTTTCTCCCCTTCACAACCACTTTGCGTACCGAATTGAGCTTGCCAGTGTGTGCACTGCGCTTCCAGCTTCATGCTAGGAGCCTTCGGAAGACAACACGAGGCGATCGCAAGACTGTAACGGAGACTTACAAAATCGCCGTCCCCAGCAGCTCCCGAATGGCACGCTTACGCCCACATACGCACACGCACACAAAATGGTAAAAAAATACAATAAAACGCCGTGCGCGAAACGACCGGAAACGACACATAGCGAAGCCCTGTCAATGCAAACGAGGGGCGAAGATTTGTGGTTTGACGCAGCGGGGTGGGGTGAGCAGCAGGACGACTACTGAAAAAGAAACAGAAAAAAAGCGCGGCTTGTTCTGCTCTCCGTGCCTCGGTTGAACCGTGCGCATTATGAGCGACTCCGGAGATGAAGCAAACTACTTGTTGTTTTGGACCTCAGTCCTAGACAGTTAATGTGCCTTGAATTCGTAGTGGCTCCAGTTTTCTGATTGTATTGAGGGGTTGCTACAACATCAGGATAATGCAAAATGCATTTGCGGTCGTGTTTTTTTACCATTGCCAAATTTCGTCAAAGTCTACATCGTACCTGTGCACGACCGCTTCGGCTAATACAAAGAATTCAACTACTGAGCAACGGCGGTCGTGTTTTGTTCGCTTCTTCAACTCGTCGGTGCTTGCACCTGTAAAATCTCCTAACACCAGCTTGTTTTCAATAGTCCTCTGGCAACCATGTAATACGGAACTCCTACCACTGACATTCGCATCGCAATAAACATCAGTCTTTCGTAAACGAACAATGATGGCGTGTAGCGTCTCTTTTATCTCCCAATAGTTTGTTTATTTTGGTACCGAAACCCGGGAACTGAAGCGCTCATTAGTTCAGCATTACAACGAGGCCATCATGCGTCGGCATTCCGACGGACTTTACCGTTAACCCAACGATCCTTGGAGGTGCACCCGCCTTGGACTTCACGGTTCTAACAACGAGGCCTAGCGACGCCACAAGCCACGCCCTGTGAAACTGAAAACTAAAGCCAGCGACGAAGAAAGACTCTACTTACCTGTGAGGTCAATTTTGGTGCTGAAAGCAACGCAGCGACAGAGCTACGATGGAACGACTTAAGAAAAAACGAAGCGCTCTGAGAACCCAAGCGACCAAGTTGATATCCGAGGCAGATTCATCGCTAGAAGCACACGCAGACGAAGCGACACTGAACGTGCTGTCAGCAAGACTCGGCGCCTCCTAACACAGCTGAACGAAGTGGACACTGCTGTCGAGCCGCTTGTACCAGACAAAGAAGCCGAGGAGAACTACGCACGTACAATCGCGTACAACGACAGAATAGTAAGCTACGTCGCAATGCTCAGCCAACAAGCCGGAGCTCAACGAGCGAACGCCAGCACAGCAGCGGAGGCGTCACGGGCCCCTCGCAACGGGAACCTGAGAGCCAACGGTTCAAAGGTGAAGTTGCCGAAACTCGAGCTGCAGCGGTTTAGCGGTGCCGCCACGGAGTTGCGTCCCTTCTGGGAGCAGTACCAACAAGCCACACACGACAACGGCGCTCTTTCCGGCGGAGAGAAGTTTTTGTATTTGCAGTCGGCGCTTTCTGGGAGGGCAGCAGCGGCGGTGGCCGGTATACAAGCGAGCGCAGCCAATTATAATCCGGTCATCGAGCTTTTGAAGGAGCGTTTCGGACGCACGGATGTCCTCATCCAGGAGCATCTGACGCAGTTGCTAGACCTGCCAACTGTACGAAGCGGGCAAGAGGTAAGAGACCTACGTCGCCTCTAAGACCACATGCAGCGAAATATAGCCGCTCTCACGGCACTTGGAGTTAAGACAGGCAGCTACGGAGCAATGCTCGCCGCCGCACTGTCACTGTAACTGCCAAATTGATGTTCCAAGAACTCTGGGAACTAGGCGTCGACTGGGATGCACCACTGCCCGAAGAGGTGCAAGCAGTGTGGACGCAACGGCACACTGCACTGCACCATTTAACTGCGGTAACCGTTCCAAGATGTCAGTGCTGAATATGACAAAATAGAGATTCACATATTTACTGATGCAAGTCCGAAGGCATACGGAGCGGTTGCATACTTGAGGGTTTGTTGACTGGGCATTCCAAATGGAAACTTGATCTTGTCGAAATCGAGGGTAGCCCCACTAAAGAAGCTTTCCCTTCCAAGACTTGAACTGATGGGCATGCTAATGGATGCTCGACTGAAAGACTACCTGGCCCGATCATTTACACTACATGTGGAAGAGTGGTTTCTGTGGACGGATTCAACAATCGCACTTCACTGGGTCCGGGGCTCTGCGAAGCAGTGGAAACCCTTCGTGGCTAACCAAGTGATGGAGATCCAACGGCTCACAGATCCAGAGCAATGGAACCACTGCCCAGGTGCAGAAAATGCAGCTGACCTCCTAACACGAGGAGTTTCGCCTGAAGTGTTCAAAACAACTCAAAGCAACATGGCAACCATGTAATACGGAACTCCTACCACTGACATTCGCATCGCAATAAACATCAGTCTTTCGTAAAGGAACAATGATGGCGTGTGGCGTCTCTTTCATCTCCCAATAGTTTATTTAGCACGCTGCAGAAGGGAAAAACAGGACAAAGGGCGTATTTATCGGGAATGGTTGAGCGTCACTACAAATCTCAAAATGAAGGAGTCTGCCTGTTTATAAAATAGTTCGCGCTGAACCATTCTTAGGCTGATTCACCGGGCGTATTCTTCCTTGCGTGCTTCGCACCGACATTACATTTCTGGTGATAAGCAGTGCTCGATGCTAAAATATTCTTGTGGAATCGTTTGGCTTCAGTACGTGTTGAGTGTCTGTTTAAGGAACGAATGATTGTCATTCGTGGGATCTACGCGAGGAACATATGATAGTCACTCTTGTGGTCTATGTTAATCTGGGTATACGGAGGTTTTCTTAAGAATTTCGGAGCAGACAAGCTGATACTCTAGCCAAAAACGTGATCGCATGCCGGCGCCCCTGCCCTCTGCAGGCGAGGCGTTTGGAAATGGAAATAAATGGAAATGGAAATAAAACGCAGTCCGACACCGCACTCTTCCGAGAACGTTTGGCCGACAAACAGACGAGCTCTCTGGCCATAAAAAAAGCGCGCGCTCGGCGCTACAGCCTCCTGCTACCTCGTGCCGCCGTCTCTGGCCAAGCTAGCGCCGGTGTGGTTGGCAGCGTATGCCTTCCCGTGTACTACCCGAAATCTTATGGCAACCGATTCGCCCCAGAGCCCGGAGCCCAGCGAGGACCAATATTGGCCAAAAAGCGATGGTCGGCCAATTTTATCTGGGGAGTAGCATCAAATCATGTCCAAGATGAACCATAGGTCTAGACAACATTAAGACGATTCACTTGGCACTGACTTCGCGAATAAGGGAAATAAATCGCGCGTGTCGTATATACACAGTGCTCAACCCTGTGTATGCTGATATGCGCGATAGGTGATTTCACTTTAACATAATCAGTTATGTTAGGCACCAACCAAAATGAACATTGAAAATTTAACAAGAGCACACTGCACAGGGCACATAAGAGACACACCGTTTGTAGTAGCTTGCGCCTGAAGTATAGACATGACAAGCGAACAAACACATAGAAGTGTGAACCTACCACGCATTATCGGGGTAGGAATCGGACCCGCGGGACCGACGTGCTAGAGAGCCACGCCTCCATTCGTCGACGGCGGCTTTTCCCTCACTTCACATACTGCAATAAACCAATCGCTCAATTGCTTCAACAGCGGCGTACGACTAATCAAGCTCATGCTCAGTTTGCTGATAGGCGTTGGTCCGAGTGACAATACTTCCCTCTGTGTCAAACAGCTCTGCATAGGTAAAGCCTTCGCCGATTTTTCGGCAGGGCCTTAATTCCAAGAAGGCGTAGAATCCGGTGACATGCTTTTTTCGCATTTATACCACTTGTCCTACCTGTTGCACTGTATTTTATTTCGCTTTTGTAATTAAAATCATCATGTTGTATTTTGAAAAGATTTTTATCGTTGCATAATGACCATGCCGTTATTGATGCTTTGGTCCCCCCCCCCCTCGTAATATCATGAGAAGGGCCGTTAAATCTCAGCAATGAAACTACTAAAACGGCTAACGGTGGTCACCAGCTGGCCTTTTTGTGACAGGCAATAGTGGCACCTTTATTTTAAATAACAAATACGGTGCTTTTAGGGGACGAAATGACATTATTACGATTCGCGCATTAGTATGGCTTTCCAAGATTTTTGAATGCGACGCATTTTCAGCTCTCAAAGGACAAAAAGCTGAGTGAGCTGGTAAGGACTAATAACTCAAAGAACAGGCGTGCAATACAAGGAGAAAAAGGGGAGAGGAGGACTCATAATGCAAGGAAGAGGTGTGCGAAACACGGACGAAAGAGAAGTGTACAACACTACTGGTTCTCACAATGTGTGCGCGTATTACCAAACTATCACCATTATCATCAGTGCAGGTTCTGAACAGCGCACGTGCATTTGGTAATGATTGTAATTGTCGTTTCCCTTAAGGAAAGGACGCTGTAGCACGGCTAAGCGATCGTGGTGGTAGGGATAAGGAAGCCATAGTGGAGGGCTCCGGAAATATTTATCACCCGGCTTCTTTAGCGTGCAGTGACAATGCACAGCACACGGGTCTTTGGCATTTTCACTTCCATCGAAAATATGATCACTGCTGCTGTTATCGAACTCTCGTTTTTTGGGTGGCAACCGAGCACAAATACGCCATCGCGACGGACCGCGCACTTCTCCAATGCCATACCTCATGTGCGGCATTCGTACTGGCGCTTCTTTCTCCTTTTGCGCACACTGGCTCAGCCCGCAATACACGGACAAGCTGCCGATGGTAGGCCCTCGTAACCAAGCAGAGAGAAAAAAGACAAATACAATGAGAATTGTTTTTTCCGGTGCCCAGCCTCTCGCAAAGCTACACGATTCTGCACAACAAAGCCCAACGAAAGCATGCGCCCTTGATTACTCTCACCGTTTATTATATTCTGATCTGCAGCAGTGTTTATTCGAGTAGGCATTCTACTGTAACGGTGATCTATAGATACTTCCGCACTAAGGTCGCTATAGCCTACAAGCACAAAGTTCACGACATTTACAGCCATTTTATGGCCATGTGTTCGCTGGACAGAACGGTCCACCCATATTACACTATTGCTGTCACTGCCTTCCCACGTTTAGCCACCCCATTACTCACAAATATTGGTTAATGCCTATGTTTCATACAAATGAAAGAGAACTGCTCAAAACAACTCCTGAAAAGAACTTACAACATAACCGAGCTGCGCGTTCCTGCAAACATTCACGACTTACGGCCGCATTGCCTGGCTAGAACCTGGACGTTTTGCATTCGCTGCTTCGTCCTGCTGGCGTCCGTGTGCCTGCTCCGCCTCTCGCACCGGCTGTGAAGTATTTCACCACGTATGATCATACGTGGCGTTATATGTTGAGGCATCAACTTTCATTCCCGTTTGCACCCTTGAGGCAAAATACAGGGCACACAACAAATACTAACACAACAGGTTTTTATAATTCACTTAGTTCGACAGCTTCAACAGTTCCGTCGTTTCTTCCCTCAATACACCGATCACTGTTCCTATTGAGCTCGACTGAAATCTGCACAAGCGTGAAGTCCTTTCCTCTGTCTCTGTGATAGTGGTTACACAGGTACGCGTGTAAGTGTGCCCCAATCTTTGGCGAATTTTACAGGCCCATAACAACTTACGCCCCAAGATATCCCTTTACGTAAAAGGCAGAGAATTCTACCTGCTTTGTGGTTTCTTTTTCGAGGCCAGCGGGGGTTGTCACAATCCCGGCAAAACGTGGAGTACCAATTGAAGCAAATGTTTTAGTCGTACACGATCACAGAACGGATATATATATGCTGTATAAGGATTCCTTGAAGCATGATAATTGCGTCAGACTATGCTCGGTTGTTCACTGAAGTCCGCAACAGCCTCGGTGGAAGGACAGTTTTCCATGTGCCTACAGTGCCGTGTATACAGTGTACAACGTTTAATTACAGAAATTTATTTCGTGAGTGGCAATACGGTGCTTCTCGCGGACGTCTCCACTGCGTTTTCGGCTGTACGGGAGTAGGAGCCGATATTGTGTAACGCAGGAAACTTTCTGTACTAATTGCGTTCCTCCGAGACGGTCGTCCGCTATGGGTATTGTTGACTATAAACCTCTTTACAGAGACACGTGGTGGAAAGGAAGACTACGCATAAGTCGATATGCTGCTCCGCGTATTTTGTGTTTCCACCATGCCTTCCACTTTTCTGTCCATATTGTGTAACGCAGGAAACTGTGTGCTAATTGACTAAAACATATTTATTTATTTCTTATGTGCAGGCATAAGACAATGTTCGGTACCGGCGGCTCCACCGGAAGTTGCATCAGATGCGGGTGGTCTCAAGGTGCAGAATAAAGTTTGCTGCTATAAGTGAACCATAGTAGTCAACAACTGTGTGTGCTACTTATTCAGCACTAGTAAATTTATCGAAGCGAGTCTCTCCTCATTACTTCGCTTAAGCATCATGAAGGTAATGCCAGTGGCGACGGCTGTTTTGTGTATTTTCCATAGCACGGATTTACATTCAGGTTAAGGGATCAAGTGTTGTACACATGTCGCAATTTATTTATCCTCAAATAGGTAGACACGGAAGACTGAAGAAATGTGGTTGATCCGTCTGTCATAGGAATTAGTATAACACGAAAGTGAAACCTGTCTTCGCACAGAAGTGGCAATCTGGCCAATTCAGGAGACGGAGATGAGTAGGATACTAGGGACATGTGGAACCCTTGCATGCACACATGAGAGGCACCTCGACACTGCTTAGGGATCCCCGACAGTTGAACGGAAGGGAAAGCTCTCGAACTATTCACATTTCTCCGGAGACACTGCATTGAACACTCCAGCGCCCTGCGCACACCTGCTGTGAACCAAAAGCGTCCGAAAACGGTGCAACGTTTCAAGCGAAACCGCACTGTTTATGAGCAGAGTGTTTTGTGAAAGCACACTTCTCGGTTCGAAAGCCGCATCATTTGCTTGTCGGCGGCCGTCTCTGGGTCCATAGAGTGCGTTGCAACGCAACTGGCTATCATGCAGGTCGCAAAAGACAAATTATGCAATGACCGTTATTATGAAGCAACGGGCTGGCAGGACGATGACGCCCGCGCGATGAGACACCGAGATACTGAAGCACTGACAGTGCACATATTAAAGCGACAATTTACGATTTCGCTCCATTATTCCCAGGTGGAGGTACCATTGCAGGGAACCAAAAGTGCAGTGAAGGGGAGGCGATATTAAGTACCTTTGCATTAACCAGACATCACTTACACGCAAATGATAAATTGTGTGGTCAAGATACAAGGCCCGTTTTTTCCCTCCATACTGCAAAGAGTAGAAGAAGCGGTTTCGAACGCCTGTGCTCCAGCATGTGCTCCGCTGGAAACAGCTTATCGGCCACAGGCCGAGGATCGTTGGCCCCGTTTTTGGATGAAGATGTAGGCTACAATGTCGTGCTGCCACGCCCACCAGTCGGTACTGATATTTTAACTCCGTATTCCTTCATGCAAACATGAGTGGTAGACCGTACCGTGCTTCACACTTCCGTGACGCTCTGCTTGAAGTATTGGATACTGCGGATATGATAAGCGTTGGACAGTCTCGAATGCGCCACATATGGATGGTAACGTGCGCCCGTAGCGTGGCAAAACAGAAGCTCGTCACCTGTCGGGAGCTTCGTCTGGAAGGCCTGAGGCGCATGGTGATCGATCCGGCGACGAAGAACATCAAACTAAAGTTGCTGTGGTTGCCGCCTCACCTTGAACCTGAACGTGTGGAAGAGGCGTTCCAAACCTATGGGCTGGTGAAGTCTGTAGATTGGGAGATGTGGAGGTGCACTGGTATGGAACAGTGGATGACAAGGAACCAGGATGTCTCCTTCACGCTCAAGGATACCGCCACCGTAAGCTCTGTTGACGCTGAGGCTGCTGCTGAGCGTCGATGGTAGAGAGCGAGCCACGAAGAGCGTCTGCTATCTCGCGTTTCAACTTTCTCGGTGGTTTCAACTTTCACGAGCCCTGGAGTTTGCCTGGTAGAGTCAGTCGAAGAACAGACGGCAGTGTGTGTGTTGAACGCTTTTAGCGACTTACTTTTGTTAACCCTGTTTTCGGGCAGAACTTCGCATAATAAATCTGTTCTTATACTCTCCTACCGCTACATTCTGGTGGAGGTGCGGGGTATGGTTGGAAGTCCCCTGCGCGGAAGAGACTGGAGCCCCGATCCTCAGCTATTGGAGCCCGGAGAACTGACTCCTGTACACCAGCGCTCCAGCCGCCGCCTCCGAGGAGACCCGCCTGAATTCGGGCCCCTTCCCGCTGCTACGACAACGCAGGCAATGTCCACTGCTGACAATGCAACAATGTCTAGCCCGGCGACATCATCTCATCTCGTCGTGTACCTGCCGCGGGTGCCCAAGTCGTTCCACGGCGACATTTACGAAGACGTCGAGGATTGGCTGGAGCACTTCGAGAGGGTCGAGGACGTCAACGGTTGGGACCGCGCACGGAAACTTCGCCACGTGTACGTCGCGTTGGAGGATGCAGCAATGACATTGTACGAAATTGTATGACATCATGGGAAGAGTTTCGACGACATTTGCTTGCTGCATATGCCAGCACCGATCGCCGAGAGAAGGCGGAGAATGCCCTACAAGCCAGGAACCAATGCACGAACGAGAGTGTCGGCATGTATATGGAGGACATGTCCCGGCTGTTCAAACGTGTCGATCCAAACATGTTAGAGGACAACAAGTTGCGGCATCTTCTACGTGGCGTGAAAGAGGAGCTTTTTGCGGGACTGGTCCGCAATCCGCCGCTTACTGTTGCAGAATTCCGCACCGAAGCGACTACGATAGAAAAAGCATTGCAGCAGCGCGCCCGTCACTACAACCGGGACACCAGTGGCGCGCCTGTTAACGCCTTTTCCGCGGGCATAGGCAGTAACGCGGAGGCGCTGAGGGAACCGGTGCGATCTATCGTGCAGGAAGAGCTTCGGAATTTGCAGCAACCACAAGTCGCCCCGACTGTTTCCTCTCTCGCCGCCGTCATTCGGGATGAGGTTAGCCACACCGTGTTACAACCGCAGCCGGATGTGCAGCCTGTCCCACTCGAGCAACCACTGCAGGAAAGTCGTGTGTCGACATACGCCGACATGCTACGCCAACCAGCTGTACAGAATGCCTCCTTCGCCGCTCCAAGTCGCCGCCTACTGGCTCCACGCAGTACATTCCTCCAGGGAGAGTTCAGTCACCGTAAAAGCGACGTGTGGCGCACGCGCGACAGGACACCACTCTGCTTCCATTGCGGAGAAGCTGGACACCTTTACAGATGGTGCCCATATTGACGGGTTGGTCTTCGTGGGTTCTCTATCAACGTGCCTTGCCCTCGTAACGGTGAACGGCCGATGGAGATCGAAGATTGCCTGACGAGAAGCCGACTTCCAGCTGCCGGTCCCCAACACGAGCCACGGTCATCGGCGCCTGCTCGCTACCGGTCGCCTAGTCCGCGACCATCTTCAAGTTCACCAAGGCGTCGTTCAGTAAGCCCGCGTCAGGAAAAATGAAGCCAGCGACCAGGGGAGGCAAGGCCGCTGACGTTCGCCAAAGTGAAGATCCTCCGTCAAGGGCCCAGCGCAGCAGAGACGAACCGAAACAGACGACCAAGATAAGTACGCATAAAATTTCTTCAGATTTGCTTATTGCCGTGGACGGGCGTGAATCGAATGCTTGAGTAGATACCGGTGCTGCTTATTCCGTGTTAAGCCACGCACTCGCAAGGGAGCTCAAAACGGTACCGACACCGTGGTGTGGAGCGCAAATACGTACGGCAGGCAGTCACCTCATTACACCTCTGGGAAAATGCACGGCAAGAATCTTGATTCGAGGTGTTACTTGCGTCTGCGAATTTATAGTACTTCCGGAATGCTCGAGGGACGTCATACTCGGAATGGATTTTCTGCAGTCAAACGGTGCCATAATCGACCTCCAAAAAGCTAGCGTTTCTTTCTCGACGAATCTGGCCATTGACACGAGGGACCCTGATGATCCAGACTACACTGCTTTGCGGGTTGCAGACACCGACGTAACTGTGTCACCACGATGCAGTTTGCTGGTTCGCGTAAGGAACGAAGCATTCGTCGATTCTGAGGGTATAGCGGATGGCAATATTGATCTGCTACTGAAAAAAAGGTATCTGCGTAGCTCGAGGCATCATTCGCTTATCTGACGGGCATGCCAATGTTTTGCTGACAAATTTCGGTACTGAACATGAGCATGTCGCCAAGAACACTGCCATCGCCTTCCTGCACAGTATTAGTGCAGTGGCAAGCGTATGTAGCCTGGAGTCAGGGCCACCTACTGAGAAAACTACGGACGACGCCGCAGCAGCAGTTACGATCAGCCCGCATCTATTGCCAACCGAGAAGAAAATCATGGAAGACCTCATCAATGAATTTGCAGATTGCTTCTCTACATCGTCAAGAGCGCGGCGCACGCAGATGGTTAAACACCGTATAATGACGGACGAAGTGACCCGGCCCGTATACCAGCACCCGTATAGAGTATCGCCTAAGGAACAAGAACTTATAAAGAGACAAGTGCAAGAGATGCTTGAGGACGATGTCATTCTGCCATCCAGCAGCCTATGGGCATGTCCGGTAGTTCTTGTCAGAAAAACGGACAACACATTGAGATTCTGCGTCGATTACCGAAAACTTAACAGCGTCACAAAGCAGGATGTATACCCCTTGCCCCGTATCGACGACGCATTGGTCCGGCTACGACATGCCTCATTGGACTTAAAAAGCGGATATTGGCAAATTGAAGTGGACGAAAGGGATCGTGAAAAAACAGCTTTCGTGACGCATTGGTCCGGCTACGACATGCCTCATTGGACTTAAAAAGCGGCTATTGGCAAATTGAAGTGGACGAAAGGGATCGTGAAAAAACAGCTTTCGTGACCCCAGACGGAGTGTACGAGTTCAAGGCACTTCCATTCCGTCTCTGTTGTGCGGCAGCAACATTCCAGCGAATGATGGATAGTGTCCTATCGGGTCTCAAATGGCAGTCTTGCTTAGTGTACCTGGATGACGTCGTTTTCTGTGCAACCTTTGAACAGCACGTCGAGCGACTACGTTCAGTACTCCAGGCGATCCAATCGGCCGGCTTGACGATTAAACCTGAGAAGTGCAATATCGGATTTGAAACGCTCCGTTTTCTGGGTCATGTCATCAGCGCGCAAGGTATTGGACCAGACCCCGAGAAGACAACAGCCGTCGCGGGATTTGCCAGGCCTAAAGACAAAAAGGAGGAGCACCACTTTTTGGGCTTGTGCGCTTACTACAGGGGATTTCTCGAAAATTTCTCGAAAATATCAGAACCCTTTACGAGACTCACGAAAGAAGACGTACCTTTCGTTTGGCATCCTGAACAAGAGGCAGCTTTCAATGAATTAAAGCAACGTTTGCAAGCCCCACCCATCCTCGCCCACTTTGATGAGACCGCGGACACAGAAGTGCATACACTCTTAGCAAATGCCCGCTTAAAACAACGCATATGAGGCGGGAAGTAAGTCAAAATTTCGACGCTTATAAATGGCTCTCTAAACGGCTCACTTAAACGGCTCATTTAAACGGCTGTTTTCTATGCGGCCCAATTTTTCGTGGCCCATGCCTATGCGGCCTTCCTCTATGCGAGGCCATCTTGTTGTCAGAAGGCCGCTTAAAGGTACCGCTTGAAATAACGCATACCGTAGATTTGGTTAAGCGGTATTTTAAGTCAAATTTTTCCGGCTTACCATGCGGCCCAAAATTATGCGGCTCCAAGTATAAGCGGTACTTCTGGATATTTTAAAATAAAAAAAATCTTTCGTCACGCGGCTGATTTTTTCACGCAAACACTTTTTTTTTCACACCTTGAGCCACCATCACACATTAACTTAACCAAATCAACGACACACACTGCACAAGCAACCATATATGCACACAAACATGTAACAGCGAGGATTCGAACCAGGGTCGGCCGCGTGAGAAGCAGACACTCTAACCATTACGCCAAAACACCTTACCTGCCTGTGTAGCATTTGCGTGGCTATATATATGCACATCGAAATAATTATGAACTAGCTTGTCTATATTTGATCATATGCTATCACCATTCGCCAGAATATGGATATGAGATGCGCAGACGCGTCCTTATCGATCATCATAGACAGTCAGAGCTATCTCGCGTGCTGCCTTAATTGCTCAAATGCCAATGCGGTTTGTATAAATGGTACTGTGTCAGCTGTGTGAATGACACCATACGGTTTGACTATATGTAAATCCGGGCTTTGTCAAGCGAAATACACACCGTTATCACGGGTTCTTTACGGCGTTCGCAACGCAAAGTGGCCACGATCAGTTTTCGAGCGCATTTCCGAGAACCGGAATCATACTGCAGCTGCCCGATCGTGAGCTCATGAGCTACTGCAGCCTCCCAATGACTACTTTTGCAAATGTTTTTCGAAACGATCGTAAGACTCGGTAACTGGTAAACCTGACGGCTCCAATATCGCCTCTCGTCTAGCTGCGAAGTTCTTACGTCTTCCGAGTTCTTCATCAACATCGCATCGATGCGGCGAGCGCGTCTCGTATTATCAGAATTCGATGCCCTGTTTCACTTGAACGTTTCCGCTCAAGGAATCTCACGTTCACGCAGCACAGGCATGTACAGCGGCGCGCCAGCTTCCACCGAGGCGCGCGAGGAAGGTACACAATTAAAAAAAAGGAAAAAGACTTCGCACAGAGAGAATTGCACACTCCGGTGATTAAGCGACAAATCCTGGCAACGGAGATGAGCGATCCGGCGGAGGCCCCGTGTTGGGGAGAACGGACGGTCGAAGGTTCTCATATTCCGCGCGTTGTCGATGGTGAAAACGATTCTCAGTTTGGCTACGACGATTACCAGGTGTGACCGAAACATCCAGTTGATCATGCTTTCGGCCTTGCGACAGTTTATTAAGTACACTAAACGCTGAAATAGACAACTCACGCAGCGATGTTGATTTCAAGGAAAAAATCGTGGGTCCTAACAATGTGCAATCGTAAGCCGCCTGCTAGATTCGGATCACGAGACGCGACATATCAATACACACTATACAGGTACTTCGGCAGAACCTTCCTTATACTCAATAGGTGTCATAATGTGCAAAAAGCCGCCAATTAAAAACACGCTTCCCACACATGGAAGGTGCTTGAAAGTTTAGCTTCACAATGCGTCCCAGTGAGCCTTCCTTATGCTCAACATGCAGCTTTAAGTGCATCCCTGTTTAAATATCAACTCTCATGCAATGTCAGATTTTACTAGTACAGCAGCTGATGTCAACTCTTCTTAAGAATGGACGAATTCTTGCAGGTGTCATGACTAGCTATACTTAAAAATCATTGCACTGAAAAAGCTATAAAACTTTTGCTTAGCTTGCCTTTTCACACAGCACATGACTTACCTCTGTTTTTGTGGTGAGTAAGCTTGCACAAACATTCAGCATACACTTTTCCAGTTTTAAAGATTTTATTTTCACTCACAAACAAAAAAACACACAACCTATAACCAATACTGCATTTCCAAATGTACAAATGATCAATACTGTATTTTTAAATGTGCAAGTGAATCCTGCACTCTTGACAAAATGCGAGCTAAAAAACAAGAGATAAATAATTAAAAGGGAAAAATAAAAGCAAGGGATAAGAAATAATGGGAGGAGACCCGCTGTTTTGTTATGCCTCAGGAGTGTCACTGATATTTGACCAGAATTAATCCATAATGAAGTGGAATGTGCTTCATCAGGCCTTGACAATGAGGGGGCTACATTTTTTTTTACGGCTCACATGAAATGTTCAAATAAGCTACATCACCCGGGCATGAAGTGCATGTGCAGCTGTATGCTTACTCCATAAGAGCTACCGTTTGGGAGTTCATACGGTAGACGATGAAAACTCGAAACAGTACGACAGAAATGCATGGAAAAGTATGAATAAATAAACAACACAGTAATGATGTTGTTCCCGTTGAATATTCCTATTGTCGGTGTTTCTACGGCACTGTTTTGAGCTGCCATCATATGCCTACTTTATCCATAACAGTCCCTACATGCACAATAAAAGATATCCAAGGCAAAAATATTCTCATAATAATAGAACTTTTCCTAAACACATGCACAATCAGAAAATGGATTGCCAATATTATATATGCTAAGGAAAAAACTCAGCCAAAAGGTGTGCCTGTGTGTGCCCACGTTGTAGGGAAACAACACTGTCAAATGCGTGGTAAAGGTAAAAAAAAACATACTTGAAAGCTTGGGAGGTTGTCAAAAACCTTGCTAGTCAGGAATTAAAACAATTGCACTCTTTAGTTAAGAGAAAGAATAAGACACCAAAGAAGTCCATGAGAACAAAGAATGTTGATGGAATGTTATTCTGCTTATCAATAATCTTTTGCAGCTAGTCCAACAATGATGAAAGCACTCTTATTTTGCACAGTACACACTGTTATTGGCATACCTAAGGGAGGTGGTGGCTGTTACTGCATGAGGGTGGCCAATCCTCCTCTGGTAAGGAAGTGCATTACATGTAACGCACTCCCCCAATTTGGCACGATAAGTTACAGCACTAAATTTTCACCAATCATCTCAGCAGTAATGAAGGCAGTTAGAATACTGAGTAAGAAGAATAGTAAGAGGACGCGGTAAAGAGAAAAGAAAAAGCAGGAGTTTTTGAATGTATCAAGCAACACTGGTCCTGGCCTTCTTCCTGATTAAAACAAAGTTCTCAATCCAGTGCGGTGCAAGTGGGAAGTGCCTACAAGCAGCAATTCTACAAGAACATTCCCTACCCACTACGCCAGCCCAGCGCTTGCACCAACAGAAGCCAGATATGTGCATTGAGTAGGAAATGTTGGAAATTGTATTTGCACTTCAGGAGTTTCACTAGTATATGCATTTGGTCAAAACACAAATGCACTAATGGACCACAATCAACGGCAGTCCTTCATCAACAAACCTCTTGATAAGGAGCCATGACAAATGCAGATCCTGATACAATGTAAAGCATTTACACATCACAGCTAAACGTTGCATAGGCAAGGCACATGTTGTTCCTGACATGTTGAGGCCATTCCTCCTCGACACAATGAGAAGTCAAGAATACAGCAAGGTTAATGTCAGTGCACTTGAATGGATGAAAAGTACTATACAAACTGAAAGTTCCACAGTGCCGGACGTAGCAACACATACCCTTATAAGTGCTATCTACAAACAGCGGCAGACGAGTGGAAGGTATTTTCAGGTGAGGTCAGAATATACGTTACGAGACTTTCCCCGCAATGTCCCTTCAAATCAGTCTACCTTCTATGTTCCACTCCACTTTGAAGGCATGTGTACCCCCCCCCGCCCCCCCCCACCCTTTTCTTACTCATTTGGCAATTTGATCAGGTTGGCAATGTGAGTGTAAATTTGCTTCACAGTCTGGCTTTACGAAACAACACAGCACTGACAGCAAAGACATTCAAGAGCCGCGGACAATGTCAAATGTGGTTCGAATCTTTAAATACATGGCACAAGCGTGACAGCTGCACTGCCCAAACAGACTACCATAAAATCCTGAGCAAGTGGTCCCCTCCCCTTGCAAGAGATAATACGACAAATTTATGGGGAGGGTGCCTTGTTCGGTCATGAGCCAAAATTCAGAATGACTGTAGGTGCCAGAGGTAAAGAACAAAAAATAGGTCATTTCATGAATATCTGTAGAATAGATGCATTTAATGCTTCTATTTGATGTCATTGTTCTTGAAGCTGCCAAACGACTCCTTAAACCAGACGCACGAGTTGCAGGCCTGTGTGTTCGAGCAGCCCCGAACATTAAAGTGACACTTGCAACTGATGCGGCTCACGTCCATTCATTTCATTAGAGCAACATGGAACTAATCTAGCTCACTCTAGTCCTATGAAAATGGCAACTCATAAAGGCTATCACCTCCGATCTATAGTCATGGATGGCTATGCACATGAGTATGAAGCTGTGGTGCTGGTATTGTCAGGCATTGGGAAAAATGCAGTTAACAAATTTCTTTTTTTTATAATCTATTGTGGAATTTCTTGAAAAGTTCACGCGATCGGTGGTAAACAGGGCTTAGAAAGGGGTGGAAGCGCTTGCTCGCAGAATAGGATCAATTTTGAATCTCTCGAAAAGGGAGCAATGCGCTTTCTCAAGATTTTATGGTAGGAACAAAACAGGTTAGAAATACTGATAGGTAGGGTAGCAGTGCTTTTGTACTAGAGATAGAGCACAGAATAAAACACTTGTGTGGGTTAAAACAAAATGGCACTCCAAAGTTCTAGCGTTAGGTCAATCAATGAAGTTATCAGTGAAGACCTTTATCGGGTGGTTGCATATTTCATTGATCATTTCCCATGCTTGGCATAGGTGATCCATGGCTTCATAAGTCATTGTCCTGAACATCAGCTGTGCCATTACTGTTGTTCCTTTATCCGTCGTCGTCTCGAACAGGTGAACTCTGCAGAAACAATAAAAAGAGTTCAACATTATGGGCTGCCAAGAATTATGAAACTCATCAATATTTCACATCTTGTCCACCAAAACTGATGTGTTCAGCTAGGTGAATTCAGCACGTAATTTGCTGAACTATACAAATGAAATGCTCCATTGATGCGTGACAATAATCCCTCCACTGAACAGATGCATACCAATGTACAGAATTAAAATTGCCTCACCCATGCAATGCCTGAAAATGAAGGGATGTCATGAATGGGACACCAGCATTCCATCTGTACCACACTCAACAGCATGCACACTACTACGTGCACGCACGCCAAACTTAAATGTTGTCCACCCATGCAGGAGATCCTGCACTATAGGCTGGTTAGCTGACTTATGTACACAAAAATCCTTGAGACATAACCTAAGACTTACTAGTCGGTCAACAGCCACTTTAAACGCTGAAATAATGAGGCAATTGGTGGGTACACCTAATGAAAGATGGTGTAAGGTGCACTGGCAAGGGCACAGTGAAGAGAACCAGGCAGTAAAAATGCCAGCTCTCAGGGGGTGCAAATGTAGCAGAAAACAAGGCAGACAGCATAATAACGGTCATTAATGCTCGTGATTCAATGCAGCTATCATTAACAAATTTTTCATTTAATGAGACAGCTAACTGTGAAAGGCTTCACATAAATGCGTACTTGAATATAAAGCTGATTTATTCCACCTTCTAAACGGAATTACTCAACATAAACTTAGCGTTAATGTTGCTTCATAAACGAGTAAATGTGCTGTGCGACATTCAAGATAGTTTATTTGTGCATTCACATTCACTTTGAACACAACCCCAATCAGATGCACCCAGTCTCAAGTAGTTTGTCTGGCAGTTTGTACAGGTGTGTGTGCAATTATATATTATTTGATGTAGCTATACAATATACACCTGCCCAAAAATGAGAATCTGTGACTTATACTGTTTACTCTAGGAGTTGCACTTTGCAGGGGGAAGCAAGACACGAGTATGCGAACAGGATTCTTAGCAGAAATTAGGTGATAAATGCTTGACCTACTCCGTCTGTTAGATACCTGTGGAATCTGACAGTGGGCTCGGCCCTGTACATTGGCATGGAGTGAATGCTACAAAAGTTATTTGCGGTCCCCTGAAAAGAAGCAATTTACCTTCTGAAGTATAGTTTGTAGGACGCGATGAACAATTTTTTTATATGCAACACAAACTAAATATCCTTTTGTCACCTGACAAGACTCTCACCTCCAGTGAGATGTGCAGGTGCTTCTGCTCGATTTGGTGGGTTGTCGTAAATGCCTTTGGTTGTCCTGCGTGAGAATGACAGGCATTAGGCTTCAACATACACTGCTTGCAGAACCAAGAAAAAAAACCACCGTGCGTAAGGAATGTTTAAATTAAAAGGATTTCACATCTAAAGGAACGCTGGGTGGTCGCCATATATTAATACGGATGGCATCAGTTCACTTCAGCAACTCAAAATGAATTATTTCGTGTGCACAGATGTTATACAATGGGCGGTCTACTTAAGGCTAGACGTATGTCGCATCTTTTCAAGTACTCCTTGTGTTGCAAATGCAAGGTGGTGTCACCATGCGTTAATTTTGCACTGTCTTTCTCACTGTAATTAAAGCCGCTTTGTAGAAGGATAAATATATTTTCGTATTTAGAAGTACTGTATGATTAGATGTAAGGAATGTTTAGTGACGTTGCCGAGTCGCGAACTCATAAACAATAACAACAGATTTGACTTTTGTCCAAATAAAATTGCCGGCCTAAACGACGCCTTTTACAAAGCGTCACTGACCTTCACGTCTTCTATTAATCTTAATAAACTACATTAACTTGGCTGGAGTGACTGCCGCAAAAAAACGGTCTCTGAATGCATGCATTAAACGAGAGCCACCGTGTTAATGCTTTCCCTGCGGCTTCTGAACTCAAGAGCCACATTTATATGACGCGAGGTTGGCCAGGAACGCGCTAATTTCATGAACAAGTCGGAGCAGAAAAAGACGCACACTTTCACCGACCCTGTTTTACAAGAATCGAAACTTACCCAGTGAGACGCGACTCACGGTGCTGCGGCTGAAGCATGTTGCTTAATGTTGCGCACAACGACACCTCAAGCCAGGCGTTTCTCAGCATGCACGCCCGGCTCACGGCTGTCTGTAGCCGATAAGGCGGTATCACTGCATGGTATCACGTATCCGCCGCGGTGTCACTGGTTCTCTTGGTTGCAGGCTCCCGTCGCCGCGCCTTTCATGTCTGTACTGCGTAGTACATCTTGACGCAAAACACTAAGTTGACTAAGTCGCACAAGAATTTCACGCCACTTCAGCGGCACGGCGTCAATGCATGAGGCGGTGAAGCATGTCAACAAACCAACAAAAACCGCGAACTTTCAGAAAATGGCGCAACAACACCCAACGTTGGAACAAAACACCGGACGAAGTGCGGAGGCGGCAGAAACCGCCGGCTGTCGTTCCCGTCGTTCGTTTCGCGGGTGAGGGAGAGGCGACTAGAGGGAAGGTGTGATGAGGGAGGGAATGCGCTCAATGTAAAAGGCCTCCTCCTCGCGTGGAGAGACTTCGCCGACGTCGCAGAGGCACCGGCACCTTTTTTCGCGCCAAAACGAAGAGCAGCCGCATACAAACGTTGCGTGCGCTCGGAGCCGCATACATGGGGCCCCAGCCTGCCGCCTCATGATTTGTCACGCTTAGCGGAGTTAGAAAGCCCTCCTATATGCGGCACATTGCGACTGAGTGGAAATGTGCCGTTTATGTTCAGGACGTTATACGGGACTTGACTAAGAGTGTACTGACGCAAGCAATCTCGGTCTCGGCGCAGTTCCAGTTCAGTGGCAAAACGGAGAAGAGAAGGTCATAGCGTATGCTCGCCGCACTCTCTCGAAACCTGAACGAAACTACTCTGCGACGGAGAAAGAATGTTTAGCAGTCATATGGGCCATCAGCAAATTCAGACCGTATCTCTATGGCAGGCCGTTCCGTGCAGTCAGCGACCATCACTCCCTTTGCTGGCTGGCAAGCCTGAAAGACCCATCAGGACGACTTGCGAGGTGGAGCCTCAGGCTGCAAGAGTACGATGTTACTGTTCTTTACAGGTCCGGGAGAAAGCATAACGACGCTGATTGCTTGTCGCGCTCCCCAGTCGATTCTACCCCCTCAGAATAAGGCGATTTCCCATCACTGTGCATCATGGAAGCGTCGGAAATCGCCAAGCATCAACAGGCAGACTCAGAGCTACTCCCACTCATAAAATATCTTCTAGGGCGCAACGTCGAAGTTCCACGTGTATTCAAGAGAGGCCTGTCCTCGTTCTGCCTCCGAGGTGATACGCTCTACAAGAGGAACTTCCAACACAATGATGAGAAGTTCTTGCTCGTTGTACCATCATACATGCGGCCTGAAGTATTGGAAGCCTCCCATGATGAACCGTCCTCAGGTCACTTGGGCGTCAGCCGAACATTCGCCAGAATTCACCTAAAATATTACTGGCCCAAGTTATTGGCCTCAGTTCAGAATTACGTGAAGACTTGTCGCGAATGTCAAAGGCGCAAGACACCACCTCTAAAGCGGGCCGGACTTCTTCCCCCATAGACCCACCTCAAACTCCCTTCCAACAGGTTGGGATGGATCTTCTTGGACCGTTTCCCACGTCATCATCCGGGAAGAAGTAGATCATCATCGCGACTGATTACCTCCCGCGATATGCTGAAACTGGTTGCCTTGAGCGGGCAAGGCATCGGAAGTTGCCACATTTTTTGTTCAAAATATATTCCTCCGCCATGGCGCCCCAATGGTTGTGATTACAGACCGAGGAGCAGCGTTTACAGCTGAGATCATGAAGTGCCTGCTGACGATGACCAACACTAGTCACAGAAAAAGCACTGCATACCATCCTCAAACCAATGGATTGACGGAACGCTTAAACCGGACGATTGCTGATATATTATCTATGTATGTTGACCTCGAACATAAGACCTGGGACGAAATCTTGCTTTATGCTACCTTTGCCTATAATACGGCACCACAGGAAACAACTCGCGTAACCCCGTTTCAACTGGTGTATGTTCGTACAGTCACGACGACACTTGACACAATATTGCCGGTCCATAATGACAACTTCGATCCATCCGACATCGATCACTTCTTACAGAGAGCAGAAGAAGCCCGTCAATTACCCGTTTCCGAATACGTCAACAGCAGATAAAGGACGCAGGCCACAAAAACGAGCACCGCAGGGACTTTCAGTACCAGCCAGGCGACAAAGTATGGGTTTGGACACCAGTACGACGCCGCGGTGTCCGAAAAGCTCCTACGACGGTACTTTGGTCCATATGAAGTCATTCGCCGAATCAGTAATTTGACATACGAAGTCACCCCTGACAGACACAAGTGCTTTACTCCAGAGACAGTTCACGTAGTTCGCATGAAGCCCTACTATGAAAGACAGTGACAGACCTCTTCTCATTTTCATGCCCTCCAAAGCGAACGATGCGTACTCGGAGGGAGACTAATGACGCTGAGGCTGGTGCTGAGCGTCGATGGTAGCGAGCGAGCCACGAAGAGCGTCTGCTATCTCGCGTTTCAACTTTCTCCGTGGTGGCGGCGCAATGCGTGCCTCTCGTGCACGCGCACGAGACAGACACGAGCCCTGGAGTTTGCCTGGTAGAGTCAGTCGAAGAAGAGGCGCCAGTGTGTGTGTTGAACGCTTTTAGCGACTTACTTTTGTTAAACCTATTTTCGGGCAGAACTCCGCCCATAATAAATCTGTTCTTATACTCTCCTACCGCTATACTATATCATACCTTATGACTGTCTAGGGACACCAATGCCTCGTACTCATCCCTGATAGACCACCGCTGTGTCTTCGCTTCAAACGTCTGGGACAGGTCCGCCGGCAGTGCAAAACTCCGAGATGCTCGCAGTGTCAACGTTTTGGCTATTCGTCAGGTGCCCGCACGTATACCTGCGCCACTAAGCTACGTTCTCGCCATTTGAGCACAGACGAGCCACATCTCGGTCATCTCATGGATGATACCGAGGTAATCGATGTATTCAGCGAAGCTGCAAGTGCGACAATAGAAAACAAGTGTCTACGGAGGCCATGCCTTTCCTCCGCGAAAATGCATCTGCAGAGAGATGTGAAGAAAGATGCTCATCCCCCCGACCCAGAGAACCTTAAAGACTCCTGATGATGACGAAGAAAAAGCAATAGATACCAGCCAGGCAGGCAAGCGTCCTGCACCAGGCAGTAATGTTGGAAGAGCGACTGCGTTAGACGTCGCTTAGCAGGGGTCCTGTGCAAGTGGTCAAAGTGTTGCCTGCCTTGGTGGTGGTGGGACGAGCCGGTTATGCCAGCGTCCTCAAGAAATCACCGCAGAGAAGTGCACATGACGTAAAGCCGCAGATTCACCTGTGGATAAAGGCGACGAGAAAAATCTTTAGGTGAGCGCGACGGCTGCACCGTTTAATTTCCCCAGATGTGTTGTGACACTCCAGTGCCTAGAATAGGGAAGTATGATAACTGTCAAGCGGCGTGTATGGGCGGCATTGAGACCACTTTGCGATTCATCCGCTAGGTGGAGCGCGCTCGCACATACACGTGTGATTGTATACACAGTAAGTAAGAGAAATAAGTAAGAGACGTTTAGAATACTGGTGGCAGTAGACTAGAGAGAACGGACAAAAATAATATATGAGGAAAAATGTGGACTTTCTGCCAGAAGGGGCAGGGAACTTGGCTATGAATTTCCGTTTTAGATGCAGAGCATCTAATAGCGGGGCCTGTCACTCGTCGCCGTCCGTCCGCACATCTCATTCTCTTCACGCCGCCGGTGCGATAACGCGCGCTCCTACCCTCCTCTCTCCTCCTCCTCTCCACGCCGTCTGCGCGCTGGCGCGCTTCCCCTCCGTGTCTCATTCGACAGCTGTACGATAAAACGCGCATGCGCGCCTTTCTCGCATTCTCTATGGCAGTTGCTTTAGATACCCCGTGCATGAGCCCGCTGGCTCAGTTGCCTCTTCGGTTGATTGCGCAGCGCCGTCCGATGCGCTGAATGGACGCCAACGAATCCCAGGACGTTCATGAACACGTCGAAGATCCGGTGAGTGTAGATTGCGCACGCAACCGGGTCGTTCTTGACTAGCTCCACCCGTTCCAGCGCGCTCAGCTCTTCGATCGCGCGAGCGCGACCTTCCGGACCCACGCGCAGGCGTTGGAGCGTTTAGAGCAGTCGATCCCAATGCAGTTCCGTTGTGTGTCGATCCCATTTCGTCCGTTGTGTGTCGCCGTGGTCGGTCGGTCGCCGTCGCGCGATGTCTGTGATGGTGACCACCGCAATTTAACACGCAAGTTAACACCCAAACAATTTAACACCATAATGCCAACGTAATTAACGCCGGTATAACACCAAGATGCTCTGCATCCTCACAATCCCCCTCGGGGAGGTGCGGGTATCTTTTGCTTTAGTATGATCGATTTGATTGAAGTAGATTTAAAATGCATGCGGGCGATTTACCGAGAGAGGGGAAAAAATGTTCTTCAATTTTCTTACTAGCCTGGTGGCGTGGATGTCACCGCCCCGTTAGAAAGGGAACGATCCACCCATCCATCCACATCAGGCAGCCGCGTGAAATGTGCACTTGCATGTTCACCTGCGTGCGTGGCGCGGGCTCCTGGTGTGTTTCTTTCTTTTTTGTGGAAATTTGTTGTTGCCTTGAGCATTTCCAGTGCGTCGAGAGTTGCTATTTCATATGTAGCTCCGAAAAGTGTAAATATAATGCATAAAAATGAAACAGACGGATGCGGACGCTGTACCCATCTGATCGTCTTTTTTTTTGCTTTTTGTGTAAGTGCTGCAAAAATCGTATCATGGACCAAACCAAACATATATCTCAGGTTTTCCCCCTAATAGGCATAGTAGTTAATCGCTGTGCCGAAAAGAGCAAATATTGCAACAATGCATGAAATATTTAAAGCAGAGAGACCAAGCACAGGAACAATATTGCGAGCTTCATTTCGGCAAACAGTTCGCGTCACGCCACACCAACCATTACTATACCTGAGTAAGTAAGTAAGTAAATGACAGAAAAGTGCATGGCGAGGCTGGACGCGCAACTCGCCATTGATTCCCCAGGCTGGTAGATTATGGACATCTATCATCAGGGGCAGGCTATCGAGTTTTCGTGTGTGTGTGCTTCGTTAGAAGCCTTCACCACAAAAAGTGCACAGTAATTTTAGCCTACAAATATCTCCAAATGATCCTCAAAGTAAAAAAAAACGTTGCATAGAGGAATGAAAAATTTAACAAAAAGAACGAAATGGTTTTGGAAATGTAAAAGCTGAAACTCAAGATGGGCAGCACTTGGAGGGCAAAGTGACGCTGCTGGATGAAGTAATTTTGCAGAATGAGAACTTTGAAAAATCGGCCACTCTTCAGAGAAAGACCGGAAGCCTTAGCGTCCCGGAAAAAAAGAAAAAGCTACTATGCATCTGTCTCCGTGCTGCAAGGTGAAAATTACCAAAATGCACGCTTTAAGATGGATTTTCGAACTGAATAGGAAAGGCCGCTTTTCTTGATCTTCCTTTACGAACTTTCCCTTCACGAAATCCTTCTAAGGTATCTTGTCTGCCGTTTTCCCGCCGTCCCGTGTCTAGCGCTCTTTGTTCCCGTTCTAATACTCCTATGTGTTCTTAAACATGCTCCATTATGACAAAGGTTGTACGAGCATGTACTCAGAGAAGAATTGTTTGATATTGTGAGTCTTGTTCGGAATAAATATATTTTTTATACGTTCATAGACGAACGTAGCCAAATAAAAAACTCAAACAGGTAAACATTTAAACAGATATACCGTTATCACCAGAGCATATTTCGGCTGTTCCTTTTCAAGCGCCGGAACCGGCCAACACCCTCCTTACTAGGCAACGCCTCTTCGCTCCTCCGTGACGTCCTCACAGTACGACATGCGCGGAAGGTCGGACTTTTCAAGAAGGCACTTGTTGTGCGTTCGTTCGTATATGTGCAATTACAGCGCTATGTGAAAGTAATATTCATTGCTTTTTTTTTGTGTGTGTGTGTGTGTGTTGACGGCATTTATATATAGATGTATGTCGTAATTTTCGGTATAGAGATGCAAACTTAGTGTTTTTTTTTCTTTTTTTGTTATCGTTGTATATGGTACGAAGATCCCAACGCGTGTCCTATTATGAAGCATTGTGATACTCGCGCTGTACCTGCACATACACATGGAACCTAAGGGCGATTCACCGGGCGTGGGATGTTTTTCATTCTGCTCCATTATTCGATTAACTTCTATTAGGTCGTGCTGCGGATTTTATGAGAAAGTTCAAAGGTAATGCAAACAGAAGCTATCTCTAAAACGGTATAAAAAGACAAAAGCACTTTTATTTAAGTAGTGCTCTCAAGCTACTATGAATACGATTAATTTTCAGGAACTCATTAAATGTAAATTTGTTCGCGTTCGTTTTTGAAATGAATACACATGTTACTATAACTTCATGGTGCTAAAACACAGTTATACGCATTGGTTTTCGACTTCATCAGTTGCCCTCTTAACACAATCCAAAGAAGCTGTGTTACCGAAAACCTAACAGCGTCACAAAGCGGGATGTATACCCCTTGCCGCGTATCGATGACGCATTGGACCGGCTACGACATGCCAAATTTTACTCCTTTCATTCCAAGCCTTACAGTAGTTGTTCAGCAAAATGTTTGTGGCTGCATTAAGAATGTGATTCATTACTAGCTCTGGGCTGTGCCCACTTTCACATTCATCGAAACTGTAGCACTCCTTCACCACGTTACTTGTTATTGTGAAAAGGGCTTCGCTTTGGTTAGGCAGTGCATGGAATCGAGCAGCGTATTCCTTGCTGCGAAGCTTCTCGAGAATACTCTCAGCAGTCGTAACAGCATTTACCACTGCAGGCTGAGGAAGCTTAAGCCCTCAACAACTCATGGTTTTGACCATTTCGGTATTTTCAAACTCAGCTACAATGTCCTAATCTTCCACCAGGTTTTCTCGGCACGAAGCGAAGG
Organism: Hyalomma asiaticum; assembly: GCA_013339685.2. Classification (NCBI taxonomy): domain Eukaryota; kingdom Metazoa; phylum Arthropoda; class Arachnida; order Ixodida; family Ixodidae; genus Hyalomma; species Hyalomma asiaticum. Next base: position 64,380,664 of record CM023489.1, read on the forward strand.
AAAGCTTTTTAAGTAGCACATGGGCACAGTAGCCTGCCACACAGGTTGTAGCAGGGAGCTTTAGAGCATTCATTTCGAAGACCTTATCGTGCACTTCAATACTAAAGCTTTGTAGGATGGCCTCGTCGTTGCTGACTGCAGGTGTCCCTGAGTCCATCTCTGGGAGATCCAGGGCTTTTAGAAGCCGAAGTTTGCGTTCGGATTCAAACACCTATCTGATGGAGACATGGTATTGGGACCCGGAAAGCTGTCTGTACTTGCCGAATATTTCCTCCAAGCAATCTGTTTGAAACTTCCCCAGCAGTACATAGTCGAATCCAAGGTCACCTAGGCAGTAGCTAATAAGCTTATTCAATGCTTCCCTAGTAACCCGAAAGGCAGTGTGGGTCTCTCGGGAGAGAATTACATTATCGAACCCAAATGTTAAGACACTGCACAACAGTGCGAAGTAATTCAGCCTGTTGACACAATTTCTGTGCGATAGGAGTTTGCATCTCATCACGAATCCGTCGTCCATTGCTGGGTGACTCTACATTCGCAATCCTCCACCAGGTTTCAAGAATCTTTAGAAACTGTGCTGTTCCAGCTGCATGCTAGAGAGCGTAACGCTGACCACATGTTTCCAGAGCTGCTACAGTAGATGAGTGGAACCGCTCCAGCGGAAGTTTAACATTTTGCTTCACCAGCAAGCCATCTCGCACGCAAAATCGACCGCTGGCTTGAGGCCGCAGCGCGGCATTAAAGAGGGGCTCCAAACTAACATCATTTTAACGCGATAGCGTTAGAGAGCTCGTTTCGCAGAAATACTGCCGTAGGAGCAGTGGGAGGCTGCTATGCGCAGCTCTGCGCCCGAGGTCCAGGACCAGATCCTGGATGGGACCAAGAGGATAGCGGATACCTACCCAGGGAAGGTTTCTCCGCTGCCTCCGCCACTATCCCTTTCCCTCCTGGATAAATAAAGTTTTAGGGGCGAAGCTCCTTAAGGCGTGGGTCGTTTGCCGCCTATACGTATATATGTAGTAACCACCCGCGTGCCTCTCTCTCTCTCCCGGCGCGTGCCTCTGCTGTCTTGTGAGAGAGAGAGAGCGAAAGGCACGCGTTGGCTATGGAAACGCTTGTCCGCCGCGGTGGTGTAGTGGTTACGGCACTTGGCTGCCACCCAGAATACGTGGGTTCGATCCGGGCCGCGGCGGTCAAATTTCGATGGAGGCGAAAATGCCAGAGGCCCGTGTACTGCTTCGCCCACTCATCATCATTCACTCCGTGGATATGCTGTAATTTTTTCTCCTCCTCCTCCGCCGTCGGTGTCGGCGAAAAATCGTGAGCGAAAAACCGTGAGCGAAAAATCGAGAAAGATGTAAATAAAATAAAGAATACAAACCTGCGCTGCCATCGAGAATCGAACGCGGGCCGTTTGCGTTGTAAGCAGGTGTCCTACCACAAAGCCACGATGTCACTTGGAACTTCCTCGGAAAAAAAACACCACATAAATGTGAGGTAGTGTAAGGAGTCTCCTTAACGCATTTATTCAGCAGGTGTCATGACGAAGATGAGCCCATTCGGCGATTTGTAGGAGGAATAAAGTTTATTGAGCATATCAAGCAAACAGCAAACGTTAGATAATATGCTGCCATCTGTGAGACATTGTGAAAAATATGTCTCGACTACCATGGCCTCCAAGACGGCGGGCGCGCCTTATTGGAGGCCATGCGACTACAGCAGAGCCTATAGCTCGGAGGCCATGCGACTACAGCAGAGCCTATATGGTTCCGCCGTTCTACGACAGGGAACATATTGCCACATGGCGTCTTTTCATTCAAAGCGACAGACACGCGCTCTTAGCATTTCTATCTTCGGTTTGCGTCCATGCATGCGTAACACTAGGTGTCTGATATGAACGCGCGTCAATGATGCTGTGGAGTTCGACTTTCTTCCTTAGTGTCGACGCGTTCTTATGGAGCCTCCAGCTCAAGCTCTGCGGGGTATAAAACGGCGTGCGTCGCCGAGCCGTGGTGCTATTTCTCTTGTGACCCGCCGAAAGACAGCTGTGCCTGTCGTCGCTACCACCGCCGAATTAGGACCAGGTCTCCAATAAAGTGGCTACCCCAAGACGCTCTCTACGCCTGGCTCGTCTAGTCATAATAGTGCGTGACAATATCATATCAAGCAAACAGCAAACATTAGATAATGGGCTGTTTGCCATTTCACTGAGCATAAGGCGATGCTTGTTGCGGTTGGCCGGAAGATGTCTCCAGAAGAACAAATCGAACAGCTGCCAGATAGTTAACGCAGGAAGAACGACAGAATGAGACTATTTACGAATGAAAGTGTCACGCCTACGCGCAGTTCATAATACAGGACCATGTGACTACATCACTGTACAAAATTTTCATGAGGTTGATATAAAAGCGCTATTACATAGATCGAAAACCTCTATCATTACTATAGATCGTCGCGCGTGCGCGCGTGTGTGTCTGTATCTGTGCGCATGTGTATGTGTGTAACAACACACATTAATAAGTATGCACTGTGTGGTTGAAGTGCACACTAGGGGCCGGATTTCGCTATCGCGTTCAACTCTTAAAGGCGAAGCTTAAGGGTCCCCCAATTTTTCTTCCTCAGCCCTAAATGCCGTCAAGTCTGGGAACGTCGAAAAATTAGAGGGAAAACAGTCCTCGAAATCGTCTTCGTCACACATCTTTGGCGGCAGAGGGAGGCGGGAAAGACAATCTGCGTCTGCGTGGCGACGACCGGACTTGTAGGAGATCATGAACTCGTACTCCTGAAGTCGGAGAGCCCCAAGGGGCCAGTCCACCACTCAGATTGTGGAGATTTACCAGCCGTCACAAAGCGTGATGGTCGGTAACGATAGTGAAGGGTCGTCCGTAGATGTAGGGCGGAAATTTGTGGACAGCGAATGCTACTGCCAAACATTCTTGCTCTGTGATGGTGTAATTACGTTCCAGCTTAGTCAGAGAGCGACTGGCATAAGCCACAACGTGCTCACATCCTTGATGACGTTGGACTATATGGCACCGATTCCGAAACCACTGGCATCAGCGTGAACTTCGGTGGGCGCGGATGGATCAAAGTGGCGTAATATTGTTACGGGGAGTATAAGGAAATAGGAGTCGTGAAATAGGAGTCGGTAGAGGTTTTTCGGTCCGGGTCATCAATGCAGCATCACCTCCAGGAGCTGCACTGGTCAGTTTCCCGACAGATGCCCAGAGTAAGCCGGTGATGGAGAGCGACACCGTTGAGGAGAGCGCGACTGGCGTGCTTGAGGCGACGGCGATCGGCTGGGCCAGCGTCCTTGTGAGGCAGCGTCGGTATACGTCGGTGCAGAGCGTGAAGATGGACGGGGAGCGTCATGGTCCTGAGGGTAGTCATCCGGAATAGGTGCTCGAGAATACAAGCGGCGATCTTGACGGCGGTAAGCGGAGAAGCTTGGTCGAGAGTACCAATTATTGCGGCAGTAGCGTGCAATGTGGCCGGCGCGGTGGCATGAAAAACAGATGGGTCGATCGTCCGGAGTGCGCCACTCAGAGGGATTTCGGTAGCGTGGTGGGAACTGCGGAACCGGAGAGGCAGCAGCAACGGTTGGGGTGGCGTAGCGTTCAACGTGAGGAACTGTGGCACGCATAGGCTGAGGTGCGTGACTTATGGTTGGTGGACTTATGACGCCCATATTTGCAAACTCTTGGCGCACGACCTCTTGGATGAGAGATACCGTGGCCAGATTATCGTGCGCAGGTGCTTGATAAGGGGCTGGAGCCATAGCTTCGAGCTCTTGGCGAACAATTCTTGTGAGGTTGTTAGGTGTGGAGAACGCAGAAGGCGCTACTGGATCTTCGCACGAGGAAGTCGGAGCTGTGTTTGGGAGTCGGCTAAACCGCTGAGTAATCCGCCTGCTTTTTGCCTGTTCAAACCGCCGGCATTCGGTTATGATGGCATCAACCGTGCTGCAGGTCTTGCACATGAGGATGTTGAAAGCGTCGTCAGCTATGCCTTTTAAGACATGAGCAACTTTGTCCGCCTCTGGCATGTCTTTGTCGATCTTTCGGCACAGAGCTAGCACGTCTTGGATGTACGCTACGTAGGCTTCCGTTGGCGTCTGAGCTCTAGATACGAGCTCATTGCGGGCTGCCATTTGGCGCCCCACCGTTCGGCCAAACAGGTCACGCATCTTCTCTTTGCATACGTCCCAGCTTGTTAGCTCTTCCTCGTGTGTGTTGAACCACACGCGTGCTGTACCCCTGAGGTAAAAGATGATGTTTGCGAGCATGAGTGTCGCGTCCCACCTGTGATGCTTGCTAACGCGCTCGTACAGGACAAGCCAATCTTCGACGTCATTGTCGTCGGTGCCGCAGAACGTGCCGGGGTCGAGAGGATGAGAGACGACCACCGTTGCCGGAGCCGCTGGTTGAGGCTGCGAGGACTGCGCGCCGTCTTCAGGCATTGTAGCAGGGCATACGTGGCGTCCGCTGCGAAGTTCCAGGGCCGGGGTGTAGTAAAGCCCGCAACCTCCACCAAAAAGATGTTACGGGGAGTATTTATTAGGCGAGGGACAGCCTGCAGTCGTCCGGACAAAACTGCTCAGAGCGCACCAGCTGTAAGGGCACCTCTAGCCTGTGCCCCACACCAGCGTCTTCGTCTTCGTCGTAGCTGTGACAATATGGGCGCCGAAGTTATTGGAAGTTATTAGTTCCCTGAATGCCTCGTCACAAGTCGATGACCAATCGAAAGGAACGTCCTTTTGGAGGAGGCATGTAAGGGGGTACACCACGTCGGCGAATCTCGGTACAAAGCGACGAAAGTACGAACAAAGGCACAGGAAACTGGTAGCTCCCGCACTGACTTTGGTGGTTCAAAAGAGCTGACTGCCTCGATCCTGCGTATGTCAGGCCTCACACCGTTCTTATCGACCAGATGTCCAAGTACAAACGTTTCGGTCTCGCCAAAGCGACATTTTGTGGAATTTAGTACCAAACCGGCCTTCTCGACGAAATGAAGGACAATACTCAGACATCTGTTATCCTCATTCAGAGTGCTGCCAAAAACCTCAACATAATCGAGATAGCAGAAACAAATTTCCCATTTATATCCTTGTAGAATCTTGTCCATAAATCGTTCTAATGTTGCTTGCGCGTTGTAAAGACCGAACGGCATAACGTTAAATTCATAAAGACCATCTGGTGTTACAAAAGCTGTTTTCTTCTTATCGGCTGGGTCCATGGGTATCTGCCAATAACCCGACCGCAGATCCAGCAATAAAAAATATGCCGCCGAATGCAGGCAGTCAATGACGTCGTCAAATTTTGGAAGCGGGTAGACATCTTTTTTGGTGATTGCGTTCAGTTTTCTGTAATCGATGCAGAACCGCCAAGAATCATACTTCTTCTTAGCTAGGATGACTGGTGCTGCCCATGGACTAGAAGATTCTTGAACGACACCTTTCTGTAGCGTGTTTGTTACTTGTTGGGCAATAAGTGTTCCTTCTACCGAGGAGACGCGCTAAGGCTTTTGTCGAATGGGAAGAGCCGAACCGGTGCCAATTCTGTGGCAAGCACGAGAGCGTGGTATTGACGCCTGTTCGCCATCTTTTGTAAAATCGAAAGCAGAAAGATGCGCCATGAGAACTTGCGAGAGAACTTGGCGCTTATTTGAGGGCAACGACTTGCTCATCATTTGTACAAGCTGCTGTTCAGAAGTATTTCGGCAGGGGCTAATTGCCACAGGCTGTGCCTCCTCATATAAGCCCATGGTGGCACTGTAACTGATTTCGTCAAATTCAGCAAGTTTCATACCGCGCCGGAGTATAGCGGGGCGGATGAGCAGTTGAATGCCCACAAATTCGCGGCGCCATTCACTACTGATACGAGAGATCGTGCCAATATGAATGCATTCACGGACCACTTGGGACAAACAATCCCATAGACTATCTCTACCTGCATTTGACTTTTTCAGCAGAACAAAGGTATCGAAGTACTGCTAAAGCTTTTATAAATCAGTCAAGTCATCAGCAGCCGGAAAATTTAAGTCTTTTTTAAATTACTAGCAACTTAGCAGACCACACATCTAAAAAAAGATAACCATATTATGATCTGATATGCTCTCAATTACATCACAAGTGTCAACATTTGCTTCCAGCTGCGATCGATGCAAAGAGGACTTGCAAGGGACTCGCAAACAGCGCGCGATTCTGCCAACCCCATGATACCGATGACTGAAATGCAGTGTGATGAAATACGTGGTATCAGCATAACATTTAATAAACGGTCGGAAAGTGGAGACAAGGCACTGAGGACGGAAGCTCCGAATATAGACGGCCATGAGAGGAGACTACAAATCTCATAGGCACCGGGACAGCATTGCGAACCTGTGGAAAAGGTTTACCTCAGCGGCTAGAGCATACGTCATTTTCTCTTGCTAACTGAGCACGCATGCGCTCAAAAGCAAAACGGTGTTACTTCAGCGCTCCAGTCGTAACTGTGAAGTTAAGAAAATAAATGGGATGACTGTTCATATCAGCGGATGGCCTCACCAGTTTTATTTCTTTCTGGAACAACTCCATATTGTGAAGGCGGAGAGGCTGTGACACTGGACGAATACCACCCTTTTCATGTTTCAACGCATTGTTCGGTGCGGCGTATGAATGCAGTGGCGCGTTTCTGCACAAAATAGACCACCCTGGCTGCTACAGTGTTATAAGTGCCATGACGAAACGGCGATATCACAATACTGCGCTTGCAGGAACATGGTGCTTACTAGCAAGAACAGTGAAGAAGCGTATTTATATATATATATATATATATATATATATATTGATTGTTGCGAACTCTAAAGCAGGTTAATATAATAAAACAAGGCGTTTATAGAGAGCGAACCTGTGCTCACAGCTCAGAGTCACTGCCTTTCAGACACACGCGTTCTAAAGCTCGCGTCGTACCGTACCTTGCCTTCTTCCCTCTCTGTCGTCTCGTGCCAGAGGCGCGCGCAAGCCGGAATGAGCGTTGCCGGTGGTTGCTGAAATGCACTTTGTCCCAGCGCGTGAGCTTCCTACGAGCGATGGCGGGCTACTTGCATGCAGCCAAGTTGTCACGGCATTATCCCCCTCCTGAGACGCATCGTCCTGATGCGCGGAACAAGGCAAGAGTTCTTATTTTGTCCGTTGTGTTCACGTCCTTTCATAGTAGCCTTTCATGCGAACAATATGTACCACCTCCGTAGGTTTTTGGAGTCTTGGGCTTTGATGACCAGCTGGTTTGACTTCGTAATTAACGTCACTTATACGGCGGAGTACTTCGTAAAGGCCGAAGTACCGGCAAAGGAGCTCCTCAGACAGTCCATGACGTCGCACCGGGGTCCAAATGCATACTTTGTCACCGGGCTGGTAATTCGGTTCACTACGATGCTGGTTGTACCGGCTAGAGTCGACACGTTGTTGACGGCGTATTCGACACGTTGCCAGCTGTCGTGCTTCCTCAGCTCGTTGCAGGAAATCTTCCAGGTCGGATGGATGGTCGTTTTGTTCGTCCAGGGCCAGCGTAGGACCTAAGGTTGTTGTTACTATTCGGCCGAATACAAGTTGAAACGGCGGAACTCGGGTTGTTTCTTGAACGGAGGTGTAAGCAAAAGTGATGTAGGGCAATTTTCATCCCACAGCCTATGTTCAACATCCACATACATCGAAACATATCAGCCAGCATTCTGTTGAGGCGTTCAGTCAAACCGTTTGATTGGGGGTGGTGCGCCGTTGTTCTTCTGTGATGGGTGTGCGTCGTTCGCATTAAGCATTGCATTAAGTCAGCAGTAAACGCTGTACCTCGATCAGTAATAACCACCGAGGGAGCGCCGTGCCTTAACACTATGTTGTTTACAAAAAACCTTGCTATTTCGGCAGCTGTAGCACTGTGCACGGAATCGGTTTGTGCATAACGGGTGAGATAGTCCTTGGCTACAACTATCCATTTTTTGCTTGAAGATGACGTTGAGAATGGTCCGAGGAGGTCCATGCCGACTTGCTGGAAAGGAGCCTTTGGCGGATCTATTGGCTGGATCTGGCGAATGTACGGCTCACGCCCATATGTCCGGATGTTGGCTCATCATGACATGCGTGCAGAGTTTCTTGTCGCATAGCTGTAGGCACAAGTAAAAACTTCTCTTCGTTGTTCTGGAAGTTTCTCTTGTAGAGGATACTGCCGCGCAGACAGAAAGTGAAGAACACCCTGGCGAAAGTACGCGGAACTTCAACCTCAAGTCCCTCTAGACGCTGTATAAGTGGCAGCAGGTCCGTGTCATTTCGTTGTTTTTCCGCGATTTCTGAAGCCTCAACAATGCCTAGGAACGGGAAGTCTTCGTCTTGCGACACAGCTGTCTCTACTGGTGCGCGTGACAAGCAGTCGGTATCAGTGTGTTTCCTTCCGGACCTATACACAACAGTAATACCATATTCTTGTAGCCGAAGGCTCCATCTTGCTAGCCGTCCTGATGGGTCCTTTAGATTAGCCAGCCAGCAGAGCGAATGGTGATCACTGACTGCTTTGAATGGCCTACCATAGAGGTAGGAGCGAAATTTGCTTATGGCCCATATGACCGCAAGACATTCTTTTTCAGTTGCGGAGTAGTTTGTCTCTGGTCTTGAGAGTTTGCGGCTGGCATAAGCTATGACTTTTTCTTGACCGTTTTGCCACTGAACAAGTACGGCACCGAGGCCAACATTGCTCGCATCAGTGTGAACTTCGGTGTCTCGTCAAAATGTGCTGGGTTTCGAGAAGCCTGCAGGCGTTTTCTTAACTCTTGTCAGTTTTCTGAGGGGTTCAGCAATCCCTGAAAAGTTTTCTACGAATCGTCTATAGTAGGCACATAAGCCCAAGAATCGTCGCACCGACTTTTCGTCTATGGGTGTTGATAATTTCGCAACAGCGGCTGTCTTTTCGGGGTCTGTCCGAACGCCTTCTGCGCTGATGACATGGCCGAGAAATCGTAGTTCTTCGAAACGAAACTGGCATTTTTCTGGCTTAATTGTCAAGTCTGCTGAGGGAATAGCTTCCAATACCAGCCATACACGTTCTAGATGTTGGTCCAATGTAGAGGAAAATACAACCACATCATCCAAATACACTAAGCAGGACTGCCATTTCAATCCAGCGAGAACAGTGTCCATCATTCGATGGAACGTCGCTGTTGCAGAACAGAGATCAAAGGGAAGCGCTTTAAATTCGTAGAGGCCGTCTGGGGTTACGAATGCGGTCTTTTCACGATCACGCTCATCGACCTCTATTGGCCAATATCCGCTCTTGAGATTTAGAGAGGAGAAAAACCTTGCATACCGCAGCCTGTCCAAAGTGTTGTCAATACGGGGGAGACGGCACACATCCCGTTTATTTACAGCGTTCAATTTCCGATAGTCGACACAGAACCGTAGTGTATTATCTTTCTTCTTAACGAGCACTACGAGAGAGGCCCATGGACCGTTGGAAGGTTGGATGACGTCATCTGAAAGCATCTCCTGTACTTCGTTCTTGATTATCTGTCTTTCCTTTGGTGAAACTCGATATGGGTGTGGGCATACCGGTCTCGTGGTTTCCTCGGTTATAATTCTGTGTTTTGTGACAGACGTACGACGCACTTTCGGCGATTTGGAGAAACAGTCAGAAAAATTATTAATAAGGGCACATAGCTGCTGCTTTTCTGCTTCGGGTAGTTGTGGATTAATAGTAACCGAGGCATCGACATTGCTGGAAGTTTTTGGCAGGGCAGCATGTGTTGTCGTGAGGCTGCATATTTCGATCGCCGCTTGGAATTCGTGCAAATAGACCATAGCTGTTCTTTGTGCGATGTGCTGGGATCCATTTCCAAAATTCGTCAGCATCACATCCGCACGGCTATTGCTTAGGTGAACAAGACGTCGAGCCACGCAAATGCCTTTGCTCAAAAAAAAATTCACAGCATATCCACGGGGTGAATGATGATGAGTGGGCGAAGCTCCGGAGTGAATCACCGGTAAACCGTTAATCTTCCGTGTAATTCGCCCAGTCGATCATCATGTAAAGACGTGATAAACACTCTATTCGAACGCTGGGATGTCGCGTTTAACGGGACGCTAGCACAAACGCGTTAGAAACATGCAGTACACTCTAGTAAGGGGGGAGAGGCCACAGCGTCTTACGCAGCCCCTTACACAGGCCGGAAGGCGTACCGCGTTTGCGAGAGTTGCGAGCTCGTCACCACCGAGAGCGGTCGCGCGGCCGCCTCGCTCGCACGAGTACGGCGCCGTGCGCGTCGTGCCCCTTCCGTGCCTGACGGATTAGCGAACACGCGAGTGTTCGTGGTTCTACTGACTGTGCACGTTCTGTTAGTGTGTTGCGCCATGGACGCGACCCCGCCGAACGCCAAGCAGTGCACCTGGGACATCACTGTCCCAGACTATCAACGGGCTCAGCGCCAACTCGCTGCGGACATGCGCCGAAAGTCCCAGCTGGCGTTGGAACAGCAGGCCGCCACAGCCATCGGAGGGTGGATGCGGAATAAAGCGCAGGAGACGCTTGCCGCAACACCGACGCCTTCCGACTCGACAGTGAACGCGGGAACGGCTACGACCCCCGTCACCACACCTGCCGCAGCTGACGCGACAGCTCCCGTACCTGGCCCCAGCAAAGCGGACGCTTCCGAGTTGCCACCACTTCCCCCGCCCTCGGACGAGAAGATGGATGTGACTACTTGCCGGAAGCGCCCGCACGACACGCACGACGACGACGGCCCGCGGAAGCAAGCCACGTGCGACGCATCCGCACCGTCGTCACCCTCATCATCGCCGGCAGCCCCTACGAGCACGGCACAAGCTTCCTCTTCGACCGCCGGCCCTGTCGACAACGCGGCTGCCCCCCCCAAGGACGGTCGTGACCTTCGTCGGCAGCAAAAGCGCCCGGCGCCGAAGAAATAAGCGCAAGAGGCAGCAGCGGGCGCAACAACGCACCCCCGAGCCCACAGCAGCAGTGGCCCCTCCTACGTCGAGGCCCCTCAACTCCCCGGCCGAGCGTCCGCCCCGGACCCCCACCCCTGCGCATGCCGATGACGGATATCAACTCGTCGTCAGTAAGGCATCGCGCCGGCGAGCACGGGCCTTGGAAGCGGCGGTCATCGAGCCCCAAACAGGCACGGTAGGAACTGTGCTCTACCGCCCCTCCACTCCCGGCAGTTCGTTCACGGACTCGCCTCGCCTGGCCCTCGCCGCGGCACTCTCCTCGCGGCCCGGTGTGGCGGCGGTGCGCGTTAATCACCGTCGCAACATTGTGGCCGCGGATGCGTCGTCGGCGGAGCGCCTGGCCGAGCTCCTGACCATCAAGGAACTCAACGGCGTGCCCGTGTCTGCCCGGGAACCTGCTGATCGCCGATCCAGCCTCGGGTACGTGTACGGGGTGGACGGTGACATCACAGACGAGCAGCTGCGTACCGGACTGGATTCCGCAGCTCCAATACTCTCGGCGACGAGGGAGGGACGCGCCGTCAAGGTGCGTTTCGGTGCTCCTACCCCTCCCGACGTTGTCAAGATCAGCGGGCTGCGGCTTCGAGTTCGACACGTGAAGCCGCGACCACAGCAGTGCCGACGGTGCGGGCGCTTCGACCACGTCGTCGAGGCATGCCGGCGGGTCGGTGCATGCATCATCTGTGGCCGCCAACACCTGGCCACGGATCTATGCAAGCCCCGGTGTGTCAACTGCAACGGGAGCCACGCCGCCGACAATCCCACTTGCCCGCGATGGCAGGAGGAAAGGCGCGTGGCGACCATGCTTGCATCATCACCGGCCCTGCTCTCGAGACGGGCAGTCAAAGCTGCAGTGCGCGAAGAGACCCGCGAGGTGCGCTCGTACGCCGCTGCAGTGAAGACCGGCCCGCCCAAACCACCTGCCGTGGCTCACGGACGCCAGCGCTCCGCGCCAGCGCCTCGCCCTGCTACACCACCTGTTGCTGCTGCTGCCGACGCTTTGACGCCGCCTGCTGCTGCCTCACCGGACCCCGACGTCGACCCCCGCGATGCCCTCATCGCCATGCTCATCGGGACCATCAGGGATGTACTGGACTGTGTGCCAGCAGACCACCCGATGCGCGCGGCATGCGTGAAGTTTGCCGCCGTGCCAACCCCTCTGTTGCAGCGCGAGTGATCGGACACTCGCCTGCGGCGGAAACGCCACCACTACAGTGTGTTGCCCCGAGACGAAGGCGGCCATGTGCGTGCGGTGTGCTCGTGCTTGAGCGACCGCGAACACTTCTCACTCCTCTTTTCTTCTTCTCTTTCATTCCCATACCCCTACCCCCAAGGCGCTTAGCCGTGTCCCCATCATGGGCGACAGAAATTAGCGTCCTTTTCCTCTCATTAAAATCACTACTACTACTACTACCGCGTTTGCCGACGCCATCACATGACTGCTGAAAGAGTATAAGGCGGAGAGGCCACAGCGTCTTACACCAGCTTCTTACACGCGCCGTAACGCGCTAGCACAAACCCATCATCATCGTTAGAAACGGACAGTCTTTCGCTCTCTCTCTCTCTCTTTCTGTCTCTCTCACACAAGACAGCAGATGGAAGAGAGAGAGCTCGCGAGCCGGGAGGAACGCGCCGAGGGCGAGCGCGAGCCTCCCGGCGCGCGAGCCATCGAGCGCCATCCTAGAACGAGGTGGTTACGACTACAAGGGACGAAGGACCCACGCCATAAGGAGTTTCGCCCCTAAAACAGTCCTACGTTTCCATCCGCTATACCTTCCCGGTCGTGAAATCTTTCGTTCTCCACGACGACCATTATACTGCAGCGTGGCGGTACAGTTACATCTTTCTCGACAACACGCAGTGCTGTAAGACGTCGCTCCTCCACTTCCTCTACAGGTAGAGCTTGCTCTATTGAGAATGATACACTCGACTTACGTAGGTTAATTATGGCGCCATTGGCTTGCAAAAAATCCATACCTAGTGTAAGTTCTCTTGAACATTGAGGTAGTACGATGAAGTCAGAAACGTAAGTAAATCCCCTTATTTCAAGCCTTACGGTGCATCTACCAAGGGGCGTTATAAGGCGGTCGCCTGCGGTGGGTATCTGCGGACCTGTCCACTCCGTCACAACTTTTTAAATGCGGAGCATTTCTTAGTCGCACGATGTCGCGCTTCGGCGTCGGCGGCGCCGTCAACACCCCCACTGCACATGCTCGGCTCGTCTCGTGCGGGCCCACCGGGCGTTCAGCAAGCCGAGCATGTGCAGTGGGGGTGCGGACCTCTCCCCCGTACTCCTCTCCCTCGAACGCGGGTGGTGTCTATATAAGCGGCGGAGCGCGCGTTCCGAATTCAGTCAAGGGCGTCTTTGCGGACCTCTCCTGCGTTCTCCTCTCCCTTGAACGCGGGCGGTGTCTATATAAGCGGCGGAGCGCGTGTTCGGAATTCAATCCATCACTCGGGCAGCGCGATGCTTCTGCGAAACGGCAACGCCGAGCTGCGGATTCCAAACTTCGTGCACGAGAAGCAGCGGTGAAACGTGAGCAGCGAGCTTTCCCCGGATACGTGAGCGAGAAGTGGCGTGCAAACGTCGTCAACGAGACGTGGCTCCGGACGCTGCTGGTGGACACAAGCGCCCACCTTGGTGCCGTCCAACACAACGACGGCACCAAGCAATAAAGACACACTTTAACTTTACACTCCTTGCCCTCGCTTCTCCTTCATTCAATAAATAAGAATAATAAAGACGAAGTAACCATTAAGCATTCCCAAACCATACCCAATTACGCAACTTTCACGCGATACCCCCACCACTCTGTGACGCATTTACTCGAGTTCCCCCGGTGGGAAGATGCGGGCGGCATTTTTCAGTCTCCTCGCCATGGCGCAGCTTATTACGGAATAATCAGCTCCCGTATCAACCAAAGCATTCAGCTCAAGTCCCTCTACTACCAATCTCAAGTCTGAGGCAATCTTTTCGCTAGTGCACTCGTCTACCCGAAATACTTCACCGTTTTGAAACCGCAATGGTCCCAGGCAGCACGCAACGTAGGGCCGATATTGGTTTTATGGCGGCAAAGTTCGGCCCATCCACGGCCTAATGTTGCCGACAGCGAGCCAGTATCGGCCACGCCGCCGTCAATGACTGGCAACGTCGGGCTACTATAGCCGCTGCCCCGCCGATATCGGCAGGCCGTCTACTGTAATCGGCAACATGGGGCCGCTTATGCCGCGTTACTGCCGACATCGGCTGAGGCGATGGCTTTCAACGGCAACTATGGCGCCGATTTTGCCTTTCTACAGACAATATGGGCTGGCCGACGCCATTTATCGGCAACACTGTGCCAAGTATGCCACCTTAAAGCCCCCGTCGGCTAGCCGATAACTTTCTCCGGCAAATGTGGCGCCGATTTTGCCGCTCATCAGAATCACCTGAGGAATGGCGAATTTGGCGCGATATTTGCCCAGGAAGATTATTTCACAAGAGACATTGAGTCATTTCTGTTGTCCTGGAGGCAACGTCGACTACGCCGCAGCCTTTCATGGTTGATATCGGCCGGGCCTCTTTGGAAGCCTGCTGTATATAACAATAGAGATCCGATCGACACAAGGATGACCGAAATTCACTTGAGAGATTCGACGTAAGAATAAGATGTTGAGCTTCATATATTCATGTATACGCGTTTCAGTGCCGGAACATAGCGCACGTGCGTTTTGAGCATCATATATGACATTATGTTCGCGCGCATTGTTTTTAATAAGCAGGGCACACAAAAAACATGCATATAAACTATTCATATATACATCTATAGGCTGTTTTGCGGGAACTTAGCGAAACAGGCTGGCGCAACAGTTAACATTAGCCAGAAGGATCGACAAGCATGGTGGAAAATTATCTGACAGCGCGCATGTCAGAAAATTTAAATTCATAGAAATTGAACTAGTTCGTGCATACATCGATGGGCATAACCAGCACTCATATGTTCAAACAAAGATAAACACTTGCAAGCGGCGCTATACTACTGACATTTAGCAACCTATGGAAGGAAAAGGCATATGGAGGTAACAGCGCGTGGACAAAAAAAGGTCTAGCGCCGACTTTATGGTGCGCTGAAGCGGAGATAAACTCGCCACCGACGTTATACTACTGGCATTTAGCAACTTATGCAAAAGAACGGTATACAGAGCTAACATTGCGACAGCGAGGAGACAATACTGATCTAGTGCTAGCTCTATAATGAGAGGACCATGAAATACATAGATCCATTTGTATTGCAAATTCAAATGAAGTGCTCTTGTCAAGACCACAACATTTGCGAAAAAAGCAAAAACGAAAAATACCAAGCAGTGGTATGGCAAGCATTTTTCATCTCAAAGGTGGCAAACAAATGCACACACCTACAATTGATATAGAGAGAGCTTTTCTGGTGAGTTCTACTAGAGTGTATCTGATCACAGAGTGTTCTTGTGCAGGCGATCTGCGTATCTTATGTTATATAAAAACAGCAAGCATGCACTGAAAAAAAAATCAGTTGAAAATCAAAGCTCTCTTCTGTTCCCTGGTTTCTTCGTACGTTTGAGCAGGGTTACAGCATAAACCAGCCGTCCTAAGTCAAGCTGTTGTTGACCACGTGGCCCTCCACTACATTTCATCAGTGCGTTCGCGAAACTAGTGCAATCCTTTCAAAAACAGCTCCTGTACAGCGCAACGCATGTATCGCAGCTCGCATAAGCTGAGCAAAAGAGAATAATTGTCTACTGGTCGGGTAGACAATGCACCTCCATGCTCTCTACTACCACGCAGATACAATAGGCTAATAATTCCTTAATATGTCCACGCCATTGCGTATAATTCATGCTTTTTTTGCTTTTTTGTGTAACGTCCGTTTTTGCGTTCTTTCCATACATCTCGAATTCGTTTACACATCGGCCATCGGTTACGTTGTACTGGTTAAATGAGCAGAATATATCGAGCTTTAGTGCATGCTCTGTGCAGTGTGTCGGATTTATCACTGGCGTTCGTATGAGATTATGGCGTTGATATAAGCGCACATGTGCGTATTCTGATATTTAACAACTCATTTATTTATAACCAATAAGGGCAAAAGAAGGGCGCGTAGAGACAGAGTCATCGCAGTATTTCTTGTCGTGCGGAAAGGCAGAACGTGCATGTCTTTCGTGCGCTGAAGAAAATGGCAGGAATTCAAACAGAATGGCGGCGCCGTGCGTCCTCGCTACGTTTGTTGCGTGCAGTGCAGCATTTCGCTCTCGTTTTTAGCTATAGTGGGTGGTTCAGTCTCTGCGAGATCCTGTGTTACAAGTAGCTGGCAAGAGAACACATGCGTGCCAGCATACGCCACAGGCTGCACTGAGCTGCACTTAACAAATGCAGTCCCGGCGGGTGTCCCCGCCATTGTGCAAAAATGTTTGCCCCACAGACATGCTGTCTTCCACGTTTTGAGACAGCTACAAAAAAAAAAGAAAGCAAGAAAAACGAGCGTGCTCTGCCGAGAAGCAACCTAGCACGTGCTAAGCCAGCAGCAACTAAACATAAAAAAAAAGTGTGTGGGGAGGGGGGCGCGCGTCCCCTCCCGAACTGGCCACCTTTGTCACGGCCCCCTCCGTGAACATCCATTGTGCTCATCTGCAGTTTCCAAAGAATGTGGTTCTGAACCTGCTTTTGCTGGCGTTCGCTGCCTACCGAGGGAGAAACCACGAGGAACTCTCTCCGCGCTCTCTCGTCGCGGCTGCATCGCTACCAACGTGCAAGGTGTAAGAACGAGTTTCAGCGGCTGCACGCAGTCTGTCCACGCGTTTATCGTTTATCATGTACCGCATTTATTGATGATCATTCAAGTTGATTGCGCGATTCCTTGGCGAGTGTACCTCCTAAGACAATGCCCATCCCAACTGTGACATCGGTTGTATATGAACACAAGCCTGTGCCTTTTGGTGAGACTACAGTGTCGTCGCCGAATTTGTATTGCGGACTCACAGCTGAAGAGTGCAGAGCGGATGCCAAAATTCGCTAAGTTGCTGGCCAGTTTTCAAAATGGGATGTGGCACATATTGTTGTCATGTGGAAGCACCGGTTCCACTTTATATATTATTTGTGTCGTGAGGTGCGTAGGCTCTTTATTTTCGAATAAAGAGCCTACGTACATTGTCCCAAAGCAGTTTTACTTCATGTAGTTAATCCTGTGCTTGTATCAAACACCCTTTGTGTGGTGACTTGCAGTTATCGTCTCGTAACATTTTCTTTTCTTGCCCGTATTTTTAAAGGTAATGTGATACCGAAAACGCGCTCCTTGGTGCAGGACATGTGCGGCAGTTCGGCACGCGATGGCATTTTTAAAGTAGCCTTGAAAAGAGGTTCCTTCTCTAATATCTGCTTATAATGCACCTTACACCTATCATTTAAGAACATTTTTTGCCTAACGACCCCATCCCTGGGGTGTGTCGTGTTAGCTCACGTCTACATGTTTTCCTTTACGATGTATGCCAAAAATATTAAATTTATTATAATGCAAGATGCACCTATTTCAAGTAATGTGCCGCTTTTAAAGTTGCTTTGCAACAGATCCTTTACTCACGTTTTTTCCCCCTTGGGTATCTAAAGCGACACGACACCAAGATCTCGGGGTTGGATATTGAACATAGATTCATTATATTTAAAAGGACGACTTTGTTTTGTTATTTTCTAAAGTAGTGCCCGATTATGAATGTTTCTGACATTTCTTGTATTTCCGCGTTTGTTCATGAGTCGCACATAAGTTGCATGGAATTATAGTATAGTGCTGATGTGCTCCACAGCTGTGCTAATTTTCACGCCTTTTCCCGCAGGTTCCACCCTTGCCGAAGCTTTTCCACTACGACGGTGCAACACGAGAATAGCATATTATCAATGCAGAGTTCACAAAATAAATAAAATAGTGCTTTTCCCTATAAACCTCTCTTGTTGTGTTATTTGTTTTGGTGAGAACGCATTAATAGAAACTACAGAGGATCCACTTAGCCCCACTTATTACTGTGTTAATAAAGCTTTCGCGTATGCATGAGAGGCACATTTACACAAACTACTGTTGGTCCTTCGAAAATGTGAAAACAAAAAATAAAATTATCGCAATCCAAACGGCGCGACACACGTGGGGTAAACTACAACCACCATAGTGGCTGTGAACGGTCGCGCAAGGGGTTTCCCGATGTCGGCGGGGCCGACAACACGCCAAAAAAGCCTGAATGCCCGCAACATCGGCCAATGCTACCTAGCCAAATCCGACCCATTCTGGCTGGCCAAATTTCGCCCACGCTGGCTGGCCAAATTTCGGCCACTCTGGCTGGCCAAATTTCGCCCACTCTGGCTGGCCAAGTTCGACCCATGGTGGCTTCGCCACAGTGGCGCCATTCTGGCTGGCCGTCATCGGGCACATGTGGGTGAAAGTAGCGCGAGTGCCATTTGCCGACTTAGTCCCGATATCGCTGCCGACTTTGGCCGACTTCACGCCTACATAAGTCCTGTGTTGGCGTGCTGCCTGGGGTGGATCTTCATTACAGCGATTATCAGCGGCCTCACCTCCACAGGTCGCTTGCTTCAGTTTTCCTGCTGAGGGCTTGGTGACCGTCTTGGCAGCCTTGAAGCTGCACATGGGCTGGCTGATCGGCAGCGCATAGGTGATGGTGACAGTGGCTGATCCTGGAAGGGAGCGATGGTGCTTTGACGTGTAGTTCGCCGTTTTGTTCGCCGTGTGACGTGACGTGTAGTTCGCTGTGACGTGTAGTTCGCCGCGGGTAGTTGGCCGTTTCGGGGGCATGGCGAATTCATGGGAAAACCTCTCAATCCAACTTGGCGGTACGGGCAGAACCTACACAGGTGACAGGCTTCTCCTCAGTGAAAACGAAGAGGCCTGCTCTCATGGTCACGCCAGATGTCACATTTGCTGGGCCTCTGCTCCACAAAACGGGGTGCGCTGCCTGCTGGAGGCCGGTAGGCAACCGTCGGTTGGAACACACGAGGTGCACTGCGTGCTGTCGGCGGGTATGTCACGGTCGTCTCAACTGGTACACTGCTTTGTGCAGCGGGTTGCCTGAGCACGTCGAGTACGTTGGCACATGCCGAGTCGGCTGCGGCTCAGGCTCTGGATCCCGTACGACGTGTCGCAGTTCGTTCCGAACAACGTCGACGAGAGAACGCAGGTGCGGCCTGAGGTATTCGTAACTTCCTTAACTCTTCTCTGATCACTGATCGGATCCCGCAGGGTGTCAAAGTCATTCCGCGTGCCTCCGAAAACGATGTGTGCAGGAGCGCAGGTCACCTCGCGGTTGTATTGCCGAGCCCGCTGCTCCAGCGTCTTCTCGATGGCTGTTGCTTCCGCCCTGAATTCGGTGACCGTGCGAGCGGGTTACGGGCAAGAACAGCGAAAAGCTGTTGTTTTACGCCTCTCATGAGATGGCGCAACTTTATGTCTTCAGTCATGTTGGGATCAGCACGCCGAAATAGACGCCACATGTCCTCGATATACATTGCCACATTCTCGTTAGCCAGCTGGCTTCTTGCTTCAAGTGCTATTTCTGCCTTTGCTTTGCGATCTGTGACGGCGAAAGGCTCGATTACTTGCCTGCGCAATTCTTCCCAAGACGTCAAAGAGGGCTCGTGGTTTTTATACCACGTCTTTACGAAATCCTCCAAGGCGAAATAGACGTGGCGGAGCTTGTGTCTCTCATCCCATCCATTAACACTCGCCACTCCCTCAAAAAGCTCCAACCAGTCCTCGACAACTTCAAATGAGTCACCGTCGAACGTCGGCTGCTTGCGAGGTTCATGACCATTTCTGGCTGTGGTACCTGGCTAGTCATAGTGGCAGCGTCCGTCGTCCGAGTTTCCCTTGGTGTGAAGAAAAGATGCCCGAATCGAGTCGGCGTCTTCACCAGCTGGCAAGCCGGCGTCTTCGAGTCACCTCGAAGACGCCGGCTTGCCAGCTGGTGCACTGGTGTTAGTTCCACTGGAGGGGCTGGTTGGCGGTTAGGACTATTGCTACCCACGTTGATGGGGCTTCGGCTCATACCCCGCACCTCCACCAGTAATCTAGCGAACTTGAACGCAGGTTAATCAAACAAGGCGTTTATTGAGAGCGAACCTGTGCTGACAACTCGGAGTCCACTGCCTTAGCTCGCGTCGTACTCGAGTCGCTTAGCTCGCGTCGTACCGTCGTCGTCTTCCCTCTCTGTCGTCTCGTGCCAGAGGCGCGCGTAAAGGCCGTTTCACATGACGCAGAAACACAGCGATTTTCCTTCGGCGACTAGAGCGATCGCGATTTTTTTCAAAAAAAATCGCTCTCGCTCTTGTCGCAACGGTCTGCGACGAGCGACCAAAAAGTTGGAATTTCGTCGCTCTGATCGCAGCGATCCGAACGATTTCCCGTCGAAATTGCGCCGAGCAGCAGCCCCCGCGCTGTTTCGCTGTCATGGCGGTGGAGTGTGTGTTTTATGATCGGAGCGATCGGGGTTTTTATTGAAGCAGTGGGTTGGTGTTTTAGCTTTCTTGTGTACTACGTCGAGCTTTCGCTTCGACGTAGTACAACACACGAACGCATTTTGCTCCGTGCGCGGAGAAAGATTCCCGCTGGTTGATGTACTCGAGTTGAGACTCGACGCTATCGAATGTTTGCGACTTGCCTTGCATACACAATCGTTTTTTTTTCTCTCTCTCTTTCTTTTTGAGATCGCTTGTGATTGCCGCACAGCCAAGGTATTGCAGCACGTACTTTGCGTGCACTCAAACGCGCATTGCGCGTTGTAAGTGCTATGAGCCTGCGATAATAATGATTGAGCACGACGTGGTCGCGAGGCATCCGATGGCGGGCTGCTTTTTTGTGCGCCAATTCGGCGAATGCTCTTGCTTTTCTTCCGCATCGAAATGAGGCCGCCGTGGCCGGAAATCGAACTCACATTCTAGCGGCGCGATATCGGGAGCGCGACACACGAACTTACAATTAAAGTGCTTTGTCAAGAAGCCGAGACCTTTGTATGTCGCCGGAACTTTGAACTGTTAATGCATGCAGTTTTCATGGATACGGGGCGGGCTAATTAACCAGAAATACTTCGCCTTACACCGATGCCGTAAATCGGGCACGTCATTGTTGGACTGACTATGCGACCAGTAACTAAATTTAGATAATTTTTGGTGTATTAATGTGTGCTTTTATAACGTACCATATCAGGAATGCTAGCAGCGTCGTTGATTTACTTTCAAAGCGTTGATGCGCAACAAGTATTATTAATAGCAGCTTTTTCTTCTTTTCTTATATCGTGGACAACATTTTTTCCTTCACATATATTTATACGCATATATTTATAGGATTTGTATATTTCCTGCACCGGTTCTCACTTTATATAGTTATAATTAATTGTAAAACCTTCATGGCATGTAACAACACACCTTCATGGCATGTAACAACACTTCAAAGAAGATTACTTGTGCACGTAAATGCTTGCAGTGTACTTGTTTTGTCTTGTTTATGATGTTCATTATAGCACATCACTTAAAAAGAAACAAAAAAAAAAGAAAAGCGGGCAAGCAGCCTGCAAAGTTCTTATACAGTTCTTATATAGAAGAAAATGTGAAAGATCACAGCTAATCAAAATCATGCAGGGAAGTTGCCTTGTTGCA
This sequence comes from Hyalomma asiaticum, assembly GCA_013339685.2. NCBI lineage: Eukaryota > Metazoa > Arthropoda > Arachnida > Ixodida > Ixodidae > Hyalomma > Hyalomma asiaticum. Next base: position 64,402,314 of record CM023489.1, read on the forward strand.
TCCTTTTTCTGTAGGTTATAGTTTCCTCTTGGGTATGGACCAGTGTTGCACTTCAGTAGCCATTCAGGTGTGAACGTGCATATTTACATGTGAAGCCATGCCAAACTAAACAGAAACAGCTTGCCGACATATTTGAGAATGGTTTCATTATTACATAAATCCTGCTTTTACAAGTGCATAAGTTTATAGAATTATGCATTTTTAGAACATTTCTGATGAAATTGAAGCACCGTGTAAATTTGTCATGGCATTATAAAACTCATTTCTGCAAATGAAGTGTGTACATTTGCACATTATGTAGTTTAATTCTATGTAATACGTACTGCAAACAAATAAAGGTCCAACCAGGAAAGAAATTGTGAGAACAACACATGTACATGTATCTCTCTATTAAAATTCATAAAGGAAAAGCAAGTGTGCATTAATGCGTAAACATGACCCAACTAAAGTACGGGACAATGCACTAGGGATGCATGGCAGAAATGGTGTGTCTTGGCAGTGCATGCTGTTTTGCAGCCATGCCTGGGAAGAAAATATACATCTTAAACAAGTGTGTTAAAAAATATGTGCACTAAATGTGCATGTTAGTCGAGGGACTCTTTAAGAGTTGCATCTTTATGGAAGTCATTCCAAGGCCTAATTACCAGCCTATTAAAGTATAGGAAAAGATTGCAATATTTATAACATTTGAATGCAAATATTATGTCACACAGAAGGGTTTTGCACTGCTTGTTCTTATGGAGCTGCAAACAACAGTTTAGCAGTGATGCCTCAACTGTCACATTTGTCTTTCACAAGACTGTTGGCCTAGTTGATATAAAACAAGAAGAGAACAACAGGAAGAGTGGCACTTCCAGCTACATTATTCAAGGCGCTAACCCAAGAATGTATACAAACAGCAAGCATGCACGGTCCCTTTCCAATGTCATACCATCCAGCAATCAAGCAATCTCGTCTCTGGTGCATATAACATAAGTGATGTATAGCTGGTAACCGACAATTTGTACAGGCAACAAAACATACAATGATTCTTTTTTACAACTTGCCATTTTTATATATTGTTTTAATCTGTCACTTGCCATGGTGGCTGTGCCAGTTTGCAAAAACAGAAAGTAAGCTAACGCTATATCAAGGCGAAAACCTTATATTACTACGTTTCAAGGCTGTGTTGCACAGTACAAAAAACCAGAGTGTAGGCGAGCATCGAATAGGTGGAGTGCATCTCTCACTTCACTGTAAAGTTGATTAAGTATATCTTGCTCGTGCGGTCAGCGTTGCTGCCTTCGTATTACAACAAAGTTGACCGTGTCTTGCTGTGAAATCTCCTGCCACATCCTTGTAGGTGAAGGTGCACAAGGCTCTAGTTGCAAGCGAGGAAGACCGAGAAGGCACAGCGCTGCAGAAGAACATTAAGCAACTCAAAACGCCATTTCTCACCACTGCTGCTGTAACAAAGCAGCTATGTGTGAAACTGCAGTAGCAGCAGCCCAAGAAGCAGATCAATGGAACTTGGCATTTGCCTTTTACATTCGCTTGGAAGTCTCTAAGCACCTGGTATAACAACACAGCATAAACCGGTATGGGCTTGTTACAATGCTCAAAATTGGTGACAATGGTGCCTGAAGCAGGTGTCCGAAACTGCTATCACTCATAATGAGAAAAAGTCCATACCCCCATCTCACCTGAAGGAAAACTAGCAATCTTTCAGTAATGTTTATCTCCCTCTCTACACGCCTGTGCACATTTGAACCCAGCCCAACAGGAGTAGTAGCACCCACCCCAGACTCTGGGCCTTATAAGTTGTCAGTCGTCGGCTATGGTTCCATCGACAAAGACGAGGAGAATTGGAGGGCGGGGGAGAAAATACAGAAGAGCAAGGAGATGACGACGGCAAGGAAGGAGAGGATGCAGATGACAAATGAGAAGTAAAGGAATTTGAAAAAGAAGACAGTGTAAGAGGAAGAACAAGAGGGGGGAGGAGAAGCAGGAATGGAAGAAGACCTAAAGAGAATAATAAGAGCACATGCAGGAAAGCTTACACTGTCACTGTGCTCTGTTCTTTGCAAAGGCCTGAGAGTCTTCTTACAATGCTGCCCTAACTTGTCCCAGTGGCTCGTTAAAGAAATTCTGCTGACATTGTGCAGTGGGGTTTTTCCTCTGAAAATGTGCACCTATCAGGTTCATGATACTCACCATTGGTGATTACTTCTCTGTGCAAGTTACTTCAGGCAGTAAAACCTTTGCCAGGACAAAGAAATGGAAAAGACATCAAGAGAGCGCTGGCGATTGCTTACCCACACAGGTTGTCATGCAACGTCAAAAAAGAAGCATCAGAATTCAATCTGAATGTTGTTTTTATGCCCCTAACAAGCTCTCAAAGGTGTGTTTTCTAGACAAAGTGGCTGAAGTGTGCAAGATGCACAGGAACAAGTTCAGTACTTGCCAGTCGCACAGAGCAGCTTGGTTGCAGCAGACAAGAAAACCTGTCATCCTACGAGCAAAGTGACAATGTAGGTGGAGAAATGGTATGTCCTCGAGGCATGGAGAAGGCAGAGTTTGAGGAGAGGAATCTGCTAGGCTGTGGCAGCGCGTGCCATGGCTCATTTATGAAACGGTTTGGCAAGGTGGAAATTGAATTTTCTTTGCATCACGACAGATGAAACTTCTGGCAAGTGGTCATCTTTTACATGTCATCCTATGGGTGCAATGCATAAAAACTGCGATACCGTCTCATATATTGCAAATATTCTCAGTTTTCTGTCTGCAGCATCAAAAAGTAAACTCTGTGGGCATTTTGGCTGTAGTTTGTAATAAATATGTGCCATACAGCACTTGTAATGAGCTGCATGTAGTGACTCCAGTGCAGGTGACACCTGCCGCTGTAAGTCCCTCGTTTGCATGTTGTGAACAGGTATGGGCAAATGGCCTTGGGAAGAAAATGCGTGCAGGATGCTGCATAGTCTTTGTGATCTGCTGACTTTACAACTCTCACGGGCTTCTCAGACTTTTAAGTGCACTTTTTGTGTTGCAACAAAGGCTTGCGCTCGCTGGGATTTCCACCAGTGCCATTTTAGGATGGGACAGAAAATGTGTTGTGCCAAACTACAATAGCAGCGCATCCAGCAAAGTGAAGCCGATTACTTTCGACGTTCCCAGTGGCTCGATGAAAGTGGAGGCATGGGCTTGTACAATACCAAGGAAAGGTCGAGAGCTCATGCTCCATAACTACGTTTGCTAGAAGCATTTCTCAAACAGTGAAATGGAGACGCAATGAAGGTGATCTTGGTGGTGACATCTCTCTTGACAAACCCAAGCGGCCTGTTTTGTTACTAGGTGCCGTGCCGTCACTATTTTTGCACTGTCTCAGCTACCTGTCTCCTGTTCTCAAAAAAAAAGAGAAAAGAAATGAGCCAATTGGACCTGGCGTGAAGTGCATTAACCACCAAAGACAGACTTTGGTGGTTAATGACACAAATATGCTTGCTGCTTGCCACTTTGAGGAAAATGAGATGGTGCATCCTCTCGCCTCCCTTTGCTGTAAGTCCAATGCCTTGAACAATAAGCAAAAAACGGCATATGTGTGGTGGAAAGACAAGGAACGACACTGTACCAATAGTTCTGGTAATGACCAAACCAGTCGAACCAGAGTTATTGAATAAATAAGTTTTGCATTCCAAAAAACATACTGTGCAAATAATTAGGTAATTGCCATGCAGGCAACACCTTTTTTCGTTTATATAACAAATAATTTGCGGCCACTAAGGTCACACAAGAAGCACATCATTTACAATGAATCGGCACTGGCTAGCCTTGACAGGTTGAACGGGCAAGCTTCTGCAGAAAGCCGACTCGCACAACAGAGCGTGTGTTGGCACCATGCCCTACAGCGTGATTTCACTGAGCTTCACTGAGCCACCCAAACAAGTACTGTTTCGCCGTCTGAAGAAATGCTCTGTGCGTCGAGGCCAATACAGCAGTTTTCTCTATAGCGGTGACCATCACACAAATGCTTCTCAATTCCAACAAGCGCATTTGATTGAGGAAATGCTATGGCAAGAAAACATTCTAAACTTCGAGGGACTCCCGAGATGGAACAGGATGGAGAGCAGTTTCTGAACCATTGGACAATGAATGCATGTCACAGAAACACAGTGTGCCCTGTTAATATTTCTGCTCGTCGACAGAATCTTTTTATTGCAGAAAAACCACGTATCTCCAAATACAGTCTGTTTGGAAATAGTACTTAAGGCCCTTATTGGCTGTTTTTTGTTTTGCAAACAATTCTGTTCTAGCAGAAAAGAGGCATAGCAGGGAAACAGTCTACTACAGCTCTAAGTGCATGACTACGCTACTAACTTGTTATAAGACTATACATCAAAAATACCTTTCGTGCACGGCATGGGGCAGTGCAACGTATTTTGCTTCTTTGGTCAGACTCGCAGTAACCTACTACGATTAGGAAACTAAACGACATCCGTATCTTCACAATGTAGTGACGCAACATGCAGGCTTCAACACAGGTGACTTCAGCTCCTTATAAATTTGTGATGCTAGTTGTTACACATCCACACCACGGATTCCACGACGGACGATCCGTGATATCGATGTTCACAAAACAAACTATTCCACATCATGCAAGCACACACGCGCACGCACACGCGCACGCACACACACACAGAGGCGTCATTTCTCGCGGCTTTCAAGATGCGAGTTTTCGGTTAGATGCGTGTTGCCGCGTTCAGGTCACAACACAAACTAACCGCATTCCGTGCACAGACACACACATATACATCATTTGCAGATCCATAAATGTGGGCTTTGGTTAGATGCCGGCGTCGTCCGGTTCGGAGGCACTACAGTGTAGTAGGCACTTGCGAGCAAGATACACGAACCATTCGTTGACAACTTGATGCTGAACACGGAGGATCATGCTTCGCGCACAAGACGACTTCGAAGAATACGCGGACCCTTCGTACGCGGCTACATCCATGGCGCAAAGTTTTTCTTCACGACGCGAAGCAGCCGAAGCAGCTGCTGGGGGGCTATCGGAGATGGCATTTTAGCGAGAGCGTTCGGAATCGCCCCACGCGATTGGCCAGCGCCGCTCCGCTGTCGTCATCCGCGGGGCGTACCCACGGGACACCTACCTATAACCACATTAGAGAAGAGAAACTGTACCATTGACAGTGCAACGAAAAATAAAAGTAGCGGTGGCGTCCTAAACTAAGATACACGATCAAGAGATGGTACTGCATGTACTATCATCATTATTGTTTAGATGCAACATGTTTGTTTTGTTTTTGACGCCTACGCCTTCTGGCCTTATTGAGAGCCCCTAGCAGGAAAATTTCAAACTAAAATATCGGGCTAGGTTAGTAGTTCCACTCTACGCGCAACTTGATGGAACGCGCCCCGGCTGGTTTTTTTTCGCCACCTGTAGCGACTTGTGGAACGTTGAACCTTCCGGGGCCCCGAGATTTCGGTGTCGTCAAATTGACGTCAGTTCCCTGTCAATCATTTTGAAACCGAGCGTGTCGTCTGCTACGCGGAGAACGATTCCCGAGGCCGCTCGCTCAGCGAACGGTTTGCGAACGATTTACGAACACTTTGCGAACACCGGCCGCGGCAGCGGCTCCGCTTGGATTGAAACGGCGGCTGCGGCTGCGCAATGTTGCGTCACAGAGGGAAATGGCGGTCCACTTGGGCGCTGAGTCCTCGCATTGTCGTCGCTCAAATAGGACGCGGAGCAGCTGGAGGTTCGCGATGTATTTGAGGATTTGACAGGAAGTGAATTCCGGCCTCAATTTCGTCTGTCGAAGCGAACAGTACGTTGGCTGTGCGCCGAACTTGATCCCGAGAGAGAGAACAACTTTATTTCAGGAAAAAAAAAATCCTCGCCGGCACCTCCTCTGCTCGTCTGATAGCCTGGAGTTGTTTCTCCAGGCTTGAGTCGCGGTGAACGGTGTCCCACGCTCCAGGCGAGGGAATGGTCAAGAGATCGGAAATCGGGTGCCAAAGAGCCCGTGGAATTTCGACGGAGAGAAAAGAGCTGCGCATGTTGATGTTCTTTAATTGCTCCTAGTTTCCAGCGCGCTGCAGGTAGTGGAAGAGTTTGTCGGGCTTTCACATTTGGGGTGCACCTCCAAAAATGCGAGAAGGAGCTCCCTCTGCCTCTGAGCACCCGCGGGCCGAGATGCACGTTTTTGTGCGAGGACATGGCAGCAGCAGACGACGACACGAAAGTTAGATATGACGCCACTTACGCGCACGTTTCTTGTTTTTCGCGCCCGCGACACCGCTTAGCTAACCTGCAGAGAACGATATTGATGCTTAAGAGCGTGTTTACGTCTGAGAAGAAGAAAGCACCGTTTTTAAAAGGAGCAGATTTCTTAATTTCTCAGGAGAAACATTTTGGCTTTCAGAAGCAGACGACAAACGGAGTACGTCATCATCCGAGGAGCGCGCCGCTTCCCCATTGGCCGCGCCGGCCGCGCTCCTCCCATTCTCAAAGCATTGCTCAAAGCTATCGCGGACCACCCACTTTTTGACGTCAGTGTTCGGAAAGCGTTCTCGAGCGAACACCCGATCTCCGATAGCCCCCCTGTGCCGCTGCGCTGCTACCACCGCTATTTTCACGTCTTTACTGAGGTGCGGGAGCCGCTGTTGCGCACACCAAAATAATTTAGCCACTTGCAGCCGTTTTTAAATTACAATACATGCATGCTCTTCAATCTTGTAAAACAAAAGTTAATAATAATATAACGCAGGATTATTTAAACACATTTGAAGATAGCCGGTCGCTCCTGTCGCGGGAAAAACAGTCGCTGCAATCGCAAGTCATCTGAAACGAAACCGCCATTAAGCGACGGGAGCGAACAGAGCGATTGGAACGATTTTCGTCGCTGCAATCGCGGCATGTGAAACAGCCTTGAGGCGGAATGAGCATTGCCTGTGCTTGCTGAAATGCGCTTTGTCACAGCGCGTGAGCTTCCTACGAGCGATGGCGGGCTACTTGAATGCAGCCAAGTTGTCACAGCAATATATATATTGATACGGTGCGTCAAATGGTAGTGGTGCAGCAGCAGCAGCAACAACAAGGAGGTACACAAAGCCGGGAAGAAGAGGAGAACGACGTGCAGTTCCGCCATATCGCTTGCCGCCCAGCTACCTCTAATAAACCCCTCCTACACGCCCCGTAACAGAGTGGTGGACGTGCCGGGTACCTGATCCCCCAACAACGGAATCCCTACTCGTTGCACTTTGTCGCAGCCGTCGCCTTGCGGGACTTGCACCATCGCCAACGGGAAGCATGCCCCGAGAAGCTGAATCTCCGAGGCCATCGGCCCCGGGCCCTTCTCAGCTGTACAAGGAGCCACCAAGCTTTGCCGGCGCTTGCGGTGAGGACGTACAGGAGTGGCTGAAGCAGTACCGACGGGTGAGCAAACATAATGGTTGGGATTCCAACTCTCAGCTGTCACACGTTGTTTTCGCGCTTACGGGCACTGCTCTTATGTGGTACGACAACCACGAGGACGTACTTACGAGCTGGGATATATGTGTGGAAGAGTTGAAGTGCTTCGGTGACACTGTCACGAGGAAGAAGCGAGCTGAACAGACCCTGTCCCAAAGGGCCCAACTCTCTGGTGAGACCTGCACTATGTACATAGAAGAGGTCCTTAAGCTGTGCAGACTTGTCGATGCTGGAATGAGCGAAGAAGATAAGGTGGGACATCTTCTTAAAGGGATAGCTGAAGATGTCTACCAGTTCTTGATAGCCAAAGAAAACCTGACGTCTGTAGCGGACATAATTCAACATTGCCGCACATTTGAAGCGCTCAAGATGCGTCGTATCGCGCCGAAGTTTGGCCGTTTGGCTAATGTACCGACAGTGGCCAGCGTCGACACAAGTGCGCTATCACCATCCGATCTGGCGTCCACGATACGACAAATAGTACGTGAAGAGCTGCTCCGGTGCCACGAAAGCGGGCGCTGCGTTGGCCACAACCCTCGAGACAACGATCCGGGTTTGCCATCTGCTTCACGGCAACCATCTGTCAATGCAGCGAGCGTGGACGACTATAGATATGCGAATCAGTCTGAACCCGCGAACCGATTTCGCCTGAACAACGAGCAGCAGCGCCGCGATCCCTATCCCACGCAGCGGTACCGTACCCCACACCCGATGGCTACAGGATACAGAGGCTACGACAACCGCGACAGATACCCCATGCTGGTCGACGGATATGAAGGCTTCGACCATCACCTCGAAATCCGACCTTCCCCTGTGTGCTATAGTTGCGGTGTCCCAGGGCACATCGCCAGATTTTGTGACCGTCGCCGAGCCTTTCGAGAAGAGCCTGTACGCGTGTCGTACCAGGCAAACTATCGACCCCCGTCCGCTTCATGGCCAACACGGCCGCCAGCCACCCGTCGGTTCCGGAACCCATCCCCAGCCTCCGATAGAAGCATGACACCACCACCTGCCCCACGTGCTCCGCGGTCTCCATCGCCGCGGCGTCGCCTTTCATCACCACCCCCGGAAAACTAGGTAGTGCAGCCGATGGGGCTGAGGTCGCTGGATACCATTCGCTGACAACCGATATTCCTCCGCCAGTTTTTATGCTGAAAAACAAAGTTAACGTGCTTGTAGATGGTGTGCCCACTATGGCTCTTGTGGATACAGGGGCAACAATTTCTGTAATGAGCCTTAGTTTTAAAGCGTTACTGGGACAAAAAGTGATGTTTTCGTGGAAAACTATTCCCACGTTCCGTAGTGTTAGTGGTGACCCGTTATGCCCTGTTGGTGTTTGTACCGCGGACGTGTGCTTGTGTGGAAAACTGTTTACAACCGAATTTGCCGTTATTCCTAGATCTACCCACGACGTTATTTTAGGTATAGATTTCTTGCAGGAGTGTGGTGCAGCAGTTGATTGTCGTAGCGGGGAGCTCTCAATACAGCGTGAGAGTTTGGCCGGACTCATGGAGAACTCGCCACGTGAAGAGCGCGAGAGCGTCTTTGTGTTTGCGAAGATACAGTCATTCCCGCACTCTGCGCAGCATGCGTCCCGGTAGTGTGCTCTGGTACCGAACATATCACATTTGATGCCGCGACAGAGCCTCTTCATTCGGTTTGTGTAAAGAAGAACGTTTTGGTTCCGCATTGTTTAGTGTCAGTGGTTGAAGGACACGCCGGATTATGGGCAATGAATTACGCGGCCCAGCCCATACTTGTACCTGCTGGCATGAAGCTTGCTCTCTTCACAGAAGAAACGCCAACGTTCCTGGCTGCACTGGAATCTGAAGCTACAGACGAGCCCCTCCATACGAGCGAGTTAGACTCCAAATTACTCCAGATGGTGAGCAAGTCGCTTTGCACGAGTGAACGACACGAATTAGTGACTGTTCTCTCCCAGCACTCGCAAGTGTTCGACTTTGCACAGAAGGACCAGACATTCCCGATTCCGTTGTCTCGAGTACGCCATCGCACAAATACAGGATCAGCGCACCCTATACGCCAGAAGACGTACAGAGTATCTCCGAGTGAGCGCAAGATAATTGGTGAGCAAGTACAAGAAATGCTGCACAAGGGAGTAATTCAGGAGTCTGCCAGTCCCTGGGCGGCACCTGTAATTCTTGTCAAAAAGAAAGACGGCAGCTGGCGCTTCTGTGTTGATTACCGGCGGCTAAACGGCGTCACCAAGAAAGATGTCTACTCCCTTCCGCGCATAGATGACGCCTTAGACTGTCTTCATTCTGCTTCTTATTTTTCTTCCGTAGACCTTAGATCCGGCTATTGGCAAATCCCGATGCATACAGAGGACAAAGAGAAAACAGCCTTCGTAACTCCCGATGGCCTTTTTGAATTCAACGTTATGCCGTTCGGCTTGTGCAATGCACCTGCTACCTTTGAACGTTTCATGGACACTATTCTACGAGGTTTAAAATGGGAGATATGCATGTGCGATCTTGACGATGTCATTATCTTTGGGCGCACATTTAGCGAGCACAACATGCGTCTCGGCATTGTTCTCAGCTGTATACGGAAGGCTTGTCTTGTGCTGAACTCAAAGAAATGCCATTTCGGGGAGCGTCAAGCCTTGGTGTTGGGACATCTCGTGGACAAAGATGGCGTTAGGCCTGATCCTGCAAAAACAGAAGCTGTTGAAGCATTTGAACCACCAAAATCTGTGCAGGAACTCCGCAGCTTTCTAGGGCTCTGCTCCTACTTCAGGCGGTTCATTCCTTGATTTGCTGACGTAGCTTATCCTTTGACCAGCCTCCTGCATAAGAACACGTCTTTCGAGTGGACGCCTGAGTGTTCTGCTTCCTTTCGACAACTGAAGTTCCTGCTCACGTCGCAACCGATCCTCCGGCATTTCAATCCTTCCGCGCCAACAGAGGTCCACACAGATGCGAGTGGTGTTGGTCTTGGTGCCATCCTGGTTCAACGCTTCGAGGAAAAAGAACACGTAATCGCCTACGCAAGTCGGTCATAAGCAAACCTGAGCGTAACTACACGGTGACTGAGCAAGAATGCCTCGCTGTTATTTTTGCCGTGCAGCGGTTTCGGTCGTACCTGTATGGGCGTCACTTTACGATCGTCACCGACCACCATTCTCTATGCTGGCTCGTGAATCTTCGTGATCCATCTGGACGCCTTGCAAGATGGGCCCTGCGCCTGCAAGAGTACAACTTCAGTGTCTCATACAAGTGCGGGCGACGACATGCTGATGCGGACTGCCTTTCGCGGATGCCCCTTCGTGTAACGGAATGTGACGCAGACGGTTTTGACCATCTTATTGCCTCTGTACATCGTGCCTTCCCAGATGCCACCACCTTTCCAAAAGCGCAACGTGAGGACTCGAGCTTAGTGCCGCTTTTCTCTACTGTGGAAGAGTCAACTTCATGTTACTGTGTTCGGGATGGACTTCTATATAAGAAGAATTTCTCCGGTATAGGCGCGCGATTTCTTCTGGTGGTGCCAGAATCTCTCCGCTCATCTGTTGTGCGAGTTGTGCACGATGATCCTACTGCGGGTCATTTAGGATCTACGCGAACACTTCATCGCGCCAAGGAAAGGTTTTACTGGCCTCAAATGCGTAAGACAACAGAGACATACGTAGCCACTTGCACCGAATGTCAAAGCTACAAACGACCTAGCGCAGCTCCGCCCAGTTGCTTACATCCTGTGGTGCCCCCCAGCTTGCCCTTTGAGCAAGTCGGCATCGATCTCATCGGCCCATTCCCACGTTCTTCCAAGGGCAACCGCTGGATCATAGTCTGTGCCGACTATCTCACTCGATTCTGCGAGACGGCAGCACTACCTTCTGCAACGGCACACGAAGTGTCACAGTTCATCCTGCATTGCATTATACTTCGCCATGGGCCTCCTCGAGTGATAATAAGCGACCGTGGGCGCCAGTTCACAGCTGATGTCGTTGAAGAACTACTTCGCTTTTGCGCCTCGTACCTGCGACACTCCACACCCTATCACCCGCAGACCAATGGGCTGACAGAACGGACGAACAGAACACTCGTGAACATGATTTCCATGTACGTTGGCTCGGATCACAAGAACTGGGATGACGTGCTGCCGTTCGTCACATACGCATTCAACACTGCGCAACACGAAACCACCGGATACAGCCCGTTTTTTCTCCTTTACGCCCGTCCGCCGAGGTACACACTGGACACCATCTTTCCTTTTAGCATGCATGAGGACACTTGTATCGCCGCAACTCTCTGCCGCGCGGAGGAGGCTCGGCGCCTCGCGCGACTGCGTACCCTAGCCTCGCAGAAGTGGTATAAGCTGCGATACGACAGTTGACACCGACTAAACCCCTCCTACACGCCCCGTAACAATATATATATATATATATATATATATATATATATGTGACGCACGAACAAGGCGATGGTAGGAGAAGCCGAGGAAGAGAAAGTGCGCGTGCATTAGAATAAATGCATGGCATCTGAGTCACGGCCCGTCTCTGTGTTATAGCGTCACACAAGTCGGCAGGATCGACCTCATCAACCTGCTATGGCTAGGCCAAAGCCTCCGCTCAACATACCCAAGTACAAAGGAACACCAGAAGACGTCACCATCGACAAGTGGCTTCAACTTTTCGACATGAAGGCGTCCGAGGCATCGTGGACACACCGCGATCGGGTCAGTCACTTCAGCGAATACATCGAAGGGGAAGCGTTCAAGTGGTACCTGACAGAGATTTTCAGCAACGTCGAGACATGGGATGATATAAAGCGCGCCATGCAAAACCGCTTTGCTACGACTGACGGAGCTGCCTTCCGCCTCTTCATTCACTGCCGGCTGAAAGGAGGGCAGACCATCAAGCAATACTACGAAGAAAAAAAGCGACTGGGCCCTTTGGCCGACCTTAAAGAGTGCCACATCATTTCTGGACTGACAGACGGTGTTCCTCCTGATGTGGAACTGGCTCTCGCCGGACTGTCTTTCCAAACGTCGTCAGAGTGGCTCGCCGCTGCTCAACGGGTCGAGACATCCTTAAGACGGGTGAGAGGAGTTTCCTTTGCTCATAATGTTAGTATTACATCAAGAGCTCCACGTCTCTTCAGCAGACCGCAGCACCCAAAATTAAATTCTCGGCCGCGAGCTCCGCAAAGCGAATGTAGATCTTGCTCAGCTGCAGGTTTCCCACGACAGTTTCATTGGCACACCGAATGTCCGCGCCGTGGCAACGTGTCCGCTATTGAGACAGCATCGGGAAACGAGGAGGGCGACCCAGAGTTTCACTAATACACTTCAGTGCTTTCGTCAACGGAAGACTAGTAACTGCAATTCTCGATACAGGAGCAACCATTACTTGTATCAATGAGGATGTGTACAAGCAGCTCAAACTTCAGTTGATGAGAGACTCCAGCATCATGGTACAGCAAGTTACTTCAAGCATTCGAACTTTGGGTCGCGTAAACATTCAGTTGCAAATTGGGAATGTCACAAAGAAAGTTTATGCCCATGTTCTGCGAGGCATCAGAACGCAATTAATTCTTGGCCTAGACAGCGCTTCGTACTTCAATCTTTCTGTAAATTTGGAAAGCAAGTCAGTGACTCAAGGGCCTGAAAATTTGAACCTACCGATTCATAATGAAAAGAAAACCATTAAAGCTCCACAGATGAGGACCCTGACTTCGGAAAACTTGTCAGAGCATGAATCTGCGGTGCTCAACTCTCTTCTATACAAATATGACGATATATTCTCTAAATCCCAGACAGATATTGGATGCATCACTACTGAGCAGCATAGGATCACACTTACGAGTGCTGTCCCTATCCATCGAGCTCCATACAGATGTTCACAGGCAGACAAAGCGGAGATTAACAAACAAGTTGACGCCCTCATTAAGCAAGGTGTTGTAAGACCTTCGCTGTCGCCGTACGCTGCACCTGTGATCCTTGCGGAAAAAAAAGGCGAAGGACGTACTCGTTTGTGTATTGACTACCGCAAACTTAATGCCATAACGGTACCCGACTACCAACCGATTCCACGTATAGATCATATCCTTGACCACTTGGGAAAGGCGGAGTTTTTCACTACGTTGGATGTAACGTCGGGATACTGGCATGTCCGAATGCATCCCGACGACGTTCAGAAAACTGCGTTTGTCACGACTAATGGTCATTATGAGTGGTTGGTAATGCCGTTTGGGTTAAAGAACGCTCCGGCTACATTTGAAAGAGCCATGAAATCTCTAATAGCCAAACATCAGCTCACTAATGTGAACAATTACTTCGACGATGTGGTCGTATACTCCGAGACATTTGACGATCATATACGACACCTCGAGGCACTATTGAAAGCTCTTAAAGCTGAGAACGTAAAATTAAAACGGAAAAAGTGCCCATTTGCAAGATCCAGCATTGAATACTTGGGCCACAAGATTTCACAAGGAATAGTGACACCTAAACAAAGTAACGTGGCTGCAATACATAAATTTCCGACACGTAAACGAGAGAAAGACCTCCAGCGTTTCCTGGGCACTGTAAACACTTACCGTCAGTACTTCCCTCATTTCAGCGATATCGCTCTTCCACTCACAAAACTGCTGCACAAAGGTAACAAGTGGACGTGGACAAAAGCATGCGAGCAAGCCTTTCGGGAATCGAAGGATCGGATAACTGAAGAACCAGTGCTTCGTATATACGATCCTTCGAGACCGTGTACTGTGTACTGTGACGCATCTGGCGAAGGCATTGGTGGAGTGTTGAAACAGCCCGACGACAAAGGCAAAGAACATCCTATCCCCTATTATTCCCGCAAACTACTCAAGCACGAGGTGAATTATGCTATTACAGAAAGAGAATGTATTGCCATTATAGATGCCATTGATAAATGGCATTGCTACCTTCGTGGAAAGCCATTCACTGTTGTAACGGATCACGCAGCACTCCAGTGGCTGAAGTATATTAAGAATCCTCAAGGTCGCCTATTCCGCTGGTCTCTAAAACTCTCTATGTATGAAGTAAACATCTAACATCAAAAGGGTGTAAGCAACGTCGAAGCAGATGCACTTTCCAGAGCGCCAATAGTTCAACTTCTGTCACACGACGAACTTCAACGATGCAGCAATGAGCGCCCAAAAGGAACGTATTCACTGGACAACAACATAGTCGTCGTAAAAAGAAAAGGACTAAGGAATATATATGTGCCCCATGAACTACGCCGAACCATTCTTAAGAACGCACATCAACATTTCGGGCCTGTCGGAGTGAAGAAGACACTATCACTCCTGTCTCCGCAATACTATTGGCCGGATATGGTAGCCGATGTTTCTGCCTACATTCGTCATTGCGACACTTGTCAGAGATGCAAGAAAACGAAAACAAAGAAGTATGGGACACTGGAATCACTACCTCCAGCTGAAGAACCTTTTGATCTCTTTGCGATGGACACCATTGGAGGATTTTGCTGGATATGGCTCATCAAAAAGATTTATCCACTTGGTTATTGACCATGCTACTCGCTACGTGTGGGCGTTCGCTCATAAAAGTGAAATAGATCTTGCTCAGCTGCAGGTTTCCCACGACAGTTTCATTGGCACACCGAATGTCCGCGCCGTGGCAACGTGTCCGCTATTGAGACAGCATCGGGAAACGAGGAGGGCGACCCAGAGTTTCACTAATACACTTCAGTGCTTTCGTCAACGGAAGACTAGTAACTGCAATTCTCGATACAGGAGCAACCATTACTTGTATCAATGAGGATGTGTACAAGCAGCTCAAACTTCAGTTGATGAGAGACTCCAGCATCATGGTACAGCAAGTTACTTCAAGCATTCGAACTTTGGGTCGCGTAAACATTCAGTTGCAAATTGGGAATGTCACAAAGAAAGTTTATGCCCATGTTCTGCGAGGCATCAGAACGCAATTAATTCTTGGCCTAGACAGCGCTTCGTACTTCAATCTTTCTGTAAATTTGGAAAGCAAGTCAGTGACTCAAGGGCCTGAAAATTTGAACCTACCGATTCATAATGAAAAGAAAACCATTAAAGCTCCACAGATGAGGACCCTGACTTCGGAAAACTTGTCAGAGCATGAATCTGCGGTGCTCAACTCTCTTCTATACAAATATGACGATATATTCTCTAAATCCCAGACAGATATTGGATGCATCACTACTGAGCAGCATAGGATCACACTTACGAGTGCTGTCCCTATCCATCGAGCTCCATACAGATGTTCACAGGCAGACAAAGCGGAGATTAACAAACAAGTTGACGCCCTCATTAAGCAAGGTGTTGTAAGACCTTCGCTGTCGCCGTACGCTGCACCTGTGATCCTTGCGGAAAAAAAAGGCGAAGGACGTACTCGTTTGTGTATTGACTACCGCAAACTTAATGCCATAACGGTACCCGACTACCAACCGATTCCACGTATAGATCATATCCTTGACCACTTGGGAAAGGCGGAGTTTTTCACTACGTTGGATGTAACGTCGGGATACTGGCATGTCCGAATGCATCCCGACGACGTTCAGAAAACTGCGTTTGTCACGACTAATGGTCATTATGAGTGGTTGGTAATGCCGTTTGGGTTAAAGAACGCTCCGGCTACATTTGAAAGAGCCATGAAATCTCTAATAGCCAAACATCAGCTCACTAATGTGAACAATTACTTCGACGATGTGGTCGTATACTCCGAGACATTTGACGATCATATACGACACCTCGAGGCACTATTGAAAGCTCTTAAAGCTGAGAACGTAAAATTAAAACGGAAAAAGTGCCCATTTGCAAGATCCA
Source organism: Hyalomma asiaticum (assembly GCA_013339685.2). NCBI lineage: Eukaryota > Metazoa > Arthropoda > Arachnida > Ixodida > Ixodidae > Hyalomma > Hyalomma asiaticum. The sequence goes on from CM023489.1 coordinate 64,418,592, forward strand.
GCATTGAATACTTGGGCCACAAGATTTCACAAGGAATAGTGACACCTAAACAAAGTAACGTGGCTGCAATACATAAATTTCCGACACGTAAACGAGAGAAAGACCTCCAGCGTTTCCTGGGCACTGTAAACACTTACCGTCAGTACTTCCCTCATTTCAGCGATATCGCTCTTCCACTCACAAAACTGCTGCACAAAGGTAACAAGTGGACGTGGACAAAAGCATGCGAGCAAGCCTTTCGGGAATCGAAGGATCGGATAACTGAAGAACCAGTGCTTCGTATATACGATCCTTCGAGACCGTGTACTGTGTACTGTGACGCATCTGGCGAAGGCATTGGTGGAGTGTTGAAACAGCCCGACGACAAAGGCAAAGAACATCCTATCCCCTATTATTCCCGCAAACTACTCAAGCACGAGGTGAATTATGCTATTACAGAAAGAGAATGTATTGCCATTATAGATGCCATTGATAAATGGCATTGCTACCTTCGTGGAAAGCCATTCACTGTTGTAACGGATCACGCAGCACTCCAGTGGCTGAAGTATATTAAGAATCCTCAAGGTCGCCTATTCCGCTGGTCTCTAAAACTCTCTATGTATGAAGTAAACATCTAACATCAAAAGGGTGTAAGCAACGTCGAAGCAGATGCACTTTCCAGAGCGCCAATAGTTCAACTTCTGTCACACGACGAACTTCAACGATGCAGCAATGAGCGCCCAAAAGGAACGTATTCACTGGACAACAACATAGTCGTCGTAAAAAGAAAAGGACTAAGGAATATATATGTGCCCCATGAACTACGCCGAACCATTCTTAAGAACGCACATCAACATTTCGGGCCTGTCGGAGTGAAGAAGACACTATCACTCCTGTCTCCGCAATACTATTGGCCGGATATGGTAGCCGATGTTTCTGCCTACATTCGTCATTGCGACACTTGTCAGAGATGCAAGAAAACGAAAACAAAGAAGTATGGGACACTGGAATCACTACCTCCAGCTGAAGAACCTTTTGATCTCTTTGCGATGGACACCATTGGAGGATTTTGCTGGATATGGCTCATCAAAAAGATTTATCCACTTGGTTATTGACCATGCTACTCGCTACGTGTGGGCGTTCGCTCATAAAAGTGAAAACAGCGATGCCTACATCTCATGCTTAAAAACCATTTTTGTTGCCGGAAAACCACGGAAGTTCCTTTCAGATCGTGGAACAGGGTTCACTGCTGGAAAATTTAAACAGTTTTTAAAGCATAACCGAATACACCAACTCTTCACCTCAACTCATCATCCGCAATGCAATGGTATGAACGAGCGGACAAACCAGACCATTGTAACCAGACTTAAATGGAAGATCAATGACGAGCCACAAAAGTGATGGACTAAGCTGCTCTCGGATGTAATAGACGAATACAATAGAAAGCCCCATGATGTTACCGGCTACGCACCTTCCTTCCTCATGTATGGAATTCCATCGTACCCAACTGTACTGGAACAACGAGAAGAAACTGTTGAACAAGCACGAAAAGCTGCGGTTAACAATTCTATCGCCTACCACAACAAGAACAAAGTCATCTATGATAAAAAATTTCTTCCGATTGAGTTTCAAGTTGGCGATCTTGTCCTTTTCGAGACACCATGGCATCCTAACAACGGCAAACTGAGTTCTGTCATGGAAGGCCCCTAGAAGATTCTACGCAAGGTCTCACCAGTGAACTATGAGATCAACCGCTCTGTGTCGCCCTTAGGTAGAAACTCTGACATTGTGGATGTCAGCAAATTGCGGCGTTATTTTGCCTCTTCTGAACTGAGACTTTCTCGAGGGGAGGGGGATTAGTGTGACGCACGAACAAGGCGATGGTAGGAGAAGCCAAGGAAGAGAAAGTGCGCGTGCATTAGAATAAATGCATGGCATCTGAGTCACGGCCCGTCTCTGTGTTATAGCGTCACACACACACACACACACACACACACACACACACACACACACACACACACACATATATATATATATATATATATATATATATATATATATATATATATATATATATATTGAAACAAAGCGTGTTCTTGCGACACTTGAAGATACCGCGACTGAGTAAGCCTACTCAGCTGGGTCGGTTTACTTAGCGCGCACCACACAAACCTCAACGTCTTCTTTCACACTCTCGCAGCTGGTGCCGATATGCTTTGCTACAATCACTCCCCCCGCAGAAAGGAGCCAACCTGGCGACCTAGGGGTATGACACGACAGGGTGGGTCATAGTACGGTTTGAGTCGCGCTACGTGCACAGGTTCACGTCCTCGACAGCGGTGGTCGGACGAGGGTTGAAGCGGCTCGACGACATAGTTCACTGCAGATGTCTGCGCGACAACACCGTAAGGTCCGTGATAGCGTGAGAGAAGCTTGGTGGAAAGTCCGGAAAGTGGTGGAAAGGCGGAAAGCCTGAAGTGGCCAACTTGTGGTTCAACAACCACGAAGCCGATTTTACAACGTGGTCCGCCTTTAAAGACACGCTAACTTCATTTTTCGGACGACCGGCTGTCCGCAAGCTTCGTGCTGAACACAGCCTACGTGGACGAGCTCAGCAAGCCGGTGAGACGTTCACCAGCTACATCGAGGACGTTATCAATCTCTGTAGGCGGGGCAATACGAGCATGCCTGAACCTGACAAAATAAGGCATATCATGAAAGGCATAGATGACGACGCCTTTCATATGCTCGTGGCCAAGAACCCGCAGACTGTCAGCGAAGTTATTGAGCTTTGCCAAAGCTTTGACGAGCTGCGTAAGCAGCGTCTCTCCACACGGCGCTCTAATATGCAGGCAGCAGACCTCTCCGCGCTGGACTCCACAAGTACTTGTGCCGACTATGCCACCTTGATGCCACTCATAAAGCAGTACGTTCGCGAGGAAGTTGCTCGTCAGCTCTCTCTCGTGGCCTCTGTCACCGAGCCTTCAACCACGCTCGAGCAGCCGCTACGTCGCGTCATCCAGGCACAAGTTGCTGAGGCTGTTCCGACCCCTGCTGCACCTGCGCACGTCACTGCACCGCTGACGTACGCTCACGCCCTTACCCGACCTTATGCCCAACCAGCGCCGGCTCCACCCCACGCATCTGTTAACTACTACAGCCCACCACGCCCGGTACCCCCGGCTTACGTACCCTTTTCGTCGCCCAGACCGCACGTGAACCCCTGGCGTACTCCGGATAACAAGCCCATCTGTTACGCCTGCGGTATTCCAGGCCATGTTGCGCGATTCTGTCGACGCCGGGCGTATTTTCGAAACGACGCTCCAAATCTCGGCCACGACCTCCACGACCCTGCCCTCAACATGGCCCATGAACCGAGGGACTCCTACGCAGGTCGACCCGACTTCCGCTCCCGTCGGTCTCCTTCACCCCGTCGCCGTTCCTTTTCCCCTATGCGTCGCCGTCCCACTCAAGCCCAGGAGGAAAACTAACAGTCGCAGTTCGTGAGGCAAGAACTGCGCCATCGTCGAAATTTTCAAGGCCTCACCTTTCGCCCCTTAATGAGATTGTAGTGTTTGTGGATGGTGTCGTGACTAACGCTCTTGTCGACACAGGAGCTGCCGTTTGTGTTATCAGTGACGTGTTCTGCCGGAAACTTAAGGTGACTACTCCGCTTCTTGATCTTTCGCTTCGTACAGCTAGCTCGCAGCACATCAAGCCTTCGGCCACATGTACCGCTCGTGTTTTAATTGAAGATTCGCTCTACGTCATCGAATTCGTCTTCTTTCACACTCTGACTCGCAGCTGGTGCCGATATGCTTTGCTACAATATATATATATATATATATATTGTTACACGGGAAGAGTGACGGTGAACAGATAAGTCTTGATGCTGGCGTGGTACGAGAGCCTAGGCAGCCTGCCTTACGTCGTTCTTCTCTTCTTCCTTCCGCCCGCACAGCCCGCTTCCGCGGTAACCATTTTCTCCTCCGCGTTCTCGTAACATTCCCCCGTTGCCAGACGAAGACCGCCGGGCGAGTCAGTGAGTAGTGCGTGCACAGTAAGGCTTCAGGCGGGCGTCGTGCGTCACCTCTGTTTTTGCCGTAGGTCGTCCGCGGCTCGTGAGTCGTGCTGCGCGGTAGTTAACTTCGCTCAGCCGTTCCAGAATGACAAATGGCCCGACAGAATGAGCGAGAAACTTCTGGCACATGCCACGTTGTCGCAAGGGCGTCCAGAGTAGCACAAGGTCGCCAGGATCAAAATAGTACGTGCCGGTGACAAGCATCGGGGCGGATTTTTGACCGCTCCTGAGAGGTCAAGGTGCGTAGCCGAGCGAGGTGCCGCGCTTCTTCAGCTCGACAGAGGATCTCGTTAATTGACTCACTGTCATGAGAGAAATACGGAAGTAAAGTGTTGAGTGTGTAGCATGGCGGACGAACATATAGAAGATAAAACGGTGAATAACCCGTTGTCTCGTGTCGTGCCGTATTGAAGGCATAGGTGACGAAAGGTAGAACAGTGTCCCAGTTCCTGTGGGCAGAATCGACGTACGTGGACATCATGTTCGTAAGTGTTCTGTTCGTGCGCTCTACAAGACCATTAGTTTGCGGATGGTAAGACGTGGAATGGCACAAGCTCGAGGAACACAGTCGAAGGGTCTCTTTCACTACATCCGCGGTAAATTGTGGCCCACGGTCACTGACGACGACGCGAGGAGGTCCATGTCGGAGTATGACGGAAGACAGCAAAAACAAGGGAACTTCCAATGCTGTGGCCGATGGCAGTGCTGCCGTCTCACAATAACGGGTCAGGTGGTCCATACAAATGACAACCGAACGGTGGCCCTTCGAAGAACGTGGGAAAGGACCAACAAGATCTATTCCAACTTGTTCAAAAGGCGCACTGGAAGGCGGAACTGGCTGAAGGCGGCCAGGCGGCGCGTTTGGGGGTCGCTTGTGGTGCTGGCATTGGATGCAATTGGCGATGTACCGTTCAGTATCGACGCGCATCTTGGGCCAGTAAAAGCGCTCTTTAACACGGTAGAACGTTCGTGTGAAGCCAAGATGCCCGGAAGTTGGTTCATTGTGCATAGCAGATAAAACTTGTGAAGAAGACTTTTGGGCCCGCAGCCTTCTATCCTGGAGGGATAGAAGGCTGCGGGCAACACGTTGGGCGAGCGGCGGGCCGCGTTCCTGCTTCGCGATTAGACGCAGGGCCGGCTTCGAGTCACAAAATATGACTGCAGTTGTGACGGCCGGCGTTTCCCGAAGGAGGTCCATGGCCAGTTGGAGCCCGACGAGTTGGGCTGTCGTCGACGAGGCACAATACCCGAGTCGGCACTGTTTGGACACGCCAAGTCCAGGCGCGGTGCAGGCAGCAGCAGCCGAACGGCCCGACAACACCGAGCCATCCGTGAACAGGTGTGTCCATCCGGCAAGGTCGTCGCACACGCGCAGGTGAAGGTCGCGGTGAGGGGCAGGCCAACGTGCACAAGACACGGGGTCGTCGCACACGATGCCTTCATAGATGTCCATGATGCGCCCCACGCGTGACTCGGGAACACTGTGCAGGTACTGGAAGAGCGGGCCAGCGCCGGGCGCACGATGGAGACGCTCCGTGTGACACAGGGCTCGCATGTTGGCCGTGAGAGATGGAGGCCACGCACGAGCCTCCGCCAAGGTGTCCACAACACGAGAAGAACGAGGCATCCCATGGCACATGCGGAGAACTCGGCGGTGGTCACGGTCGATCTGGAGCCACTGTATCGCGGACACATTGCACCGGGGAAGGGCATAAAACACGAGGGATAGTGCCATTGCCTCATAAATTGCACAGGCAAATGAGGGGGAGGGGGGGCAACCATTCCCTCGTGCTTGCAGCCTGCGCGCACAGAACTCCACGCGGCGAGTGGCCTGACGAATGCGTCGCACCTCGGGGTGCCACCGCAAACGATCGTCGATCGTCAGCCCAAGGTACCTCACGCTGTTCCGCCAGGTGATGGGCGCACCGTTGAGCTGAAGGCACGGCATGGTGCAGCGCGGGGCGGCTCGGGGGTGGACAACAATAAGTGCCTCAGTCTTCGCCGGCGAGATGGTGAGTCCGATGCCGGCGATGAAAGCGGCCACACAGTCGAGCGCCTGCTTCACGAACATGCATAATGGGGGGTGGAAAGGGGGGAGCTCACAAAAAATAAAATAAAATAAGAGAAACAGGGGGGGGGGGGGGTTTAGGATACAGATGTGTGTCCAAGAAGCAAAGACCAGTCCAAGATGACGTCTGCGTCCGCACGGCGCCTCCATAACAAAGAACGGGTGCTGAGTCCTGATGCTGCGACTCCCGCAGTGCAGCGCGGAACCGCTGAAGCCGAATGTCGTTCCTGTGTGGGGAGTACAGAGAGGAGGGGCGGGGGAACGGGAGAAAGACAGGTTGCTCTGTGCGCGGTCGGTACCAGTATAGTTCAAAGGATCGCCGCCGCGCCGTGTTTCACGGAAAATGGAGGATAGATAGACGTAGCGCATCCGCGAACAACCTTGAGTGGTTTGGTTCGTTAAAGGCATGTACACGCAGACACACACACACACACACAAAATAAAGAAAAATAAAAAAAGAATAAAAGAAGAGAAAGCACCACACACAAAGAAGAGTCGTTTAGTTTGACGAGTTATACTCCGTGGAACCCGTTGTCTAGCGAAAGTGCGCGATGTTCAGCCACGGGGACACAATACATATCTGTCCCTTGCGTGCGCGGCGCGATCTGAGTGAAATATACCAGATAAAAATGAGAGAAAGACAACAAGAAACATGATGGGGAATTAAATGTCCTAAGATAATACATGAAAATAAATGAAATCAGAGCAAACAAGAAATTAACAATAGGAATAAAGTAAAATGAAACAGGTGGACATCGACAATCAGTTCCGCGTCCCAACAGGAGACACTGCCCGAGTGAGCGCCGAGGGCACACAAGACATATTTGCACCTTGCGCACGTGCAGTGTGAAATGAGCAAGACATATCAGACAACAATAAGAGAAAGACAGCAATAAACATGATGGGGAACCAAATATCGCGAGGTAACAAACGAAAATAAATGCAATGAGAAAGAATCGGGACCCATACAAAAAAAAGTTAACAATGGGTGCAGAATGAAATCGACCATCATTTCTGCATCTCAACAGGAGCGCCATGAATGTGCACCAGAAAGAAAATAGAGAGAGAAAGCAAAAAAGAGACGAAATATAAGACTTCCGGGAGTTCATAGTGCACATAGATTTGCATGTGGACCCCTAAAGAAACAACAACAACAATAATGATAAGAAGGAATATAAAATAGTAAAGACACTTAGTCGCTTGCGTCGTTGATTGGGTTAGTTGCCTGAAAGGACAAGCAAGATAGTCAGCTTGTACTTTCGTTGATGCCACCAGACACAGTATTGAATTTGTGAATAAGGTAAGATTCGCAAACCTCCCAGTCATAATGCGTTTTGAAATCAGATTTCAAAACTGATTTCAAAACGCATCTAGAAATGGACCCATGAGCAGCTTCCCTCCTCCCTCTTCCACTTCCGCCCCACAGGGAGGGGCAGTGTGGGGAAGCCCACGACGACGAGGGGCTGCCTGAGTTGAGCTCGTGCTCGGCTGGCTTGCGCTCATGCTTGGCTGGCTTCAGCAGCCAGCCAAGCATGAGCGCGAGCCAGCCGAGCACGAGCTCAGCTCAGGCAGCCCCTCGTTGTTGCCGGCTTCCCCACTATATATATATATATATATATATATATATATATATATATATATATATATATATATATATATATATATATATATGAAAAGTGGCCATTGCAGATGAGAGGGAAGGACAGCTCCGAGAGAGAAAGACGATCCCGTGCGATGTGACAGGCCGTTTGAGCTCGAGCAGCGACACCGCTAGCATACTCCGTGGTGCTGTCGAGCGCTGACGGGAAGAGAGCCTCAAAGGATAGCGTTGGATGACGGCCAAAGAAGCGAAGGAAGGGGGAGAACCAGCTGTGTCAAGACGTCAAATGTTCTAGGCAAGCGTCACGTAAGGTAAAATGCTATCCCAGTCGCGGTGATCTGCGTACATACATGGATACATACATGGATACATGGACACATACATGGAACATACATGGATAGCATTTTTGTAAGGGCGCGATTGAGGCGCTCCGTTAGCCCGTCCGTTTGCGGTTGGTAGGCAGCGGTGAGCTTGTGACGTGTAGAACAAAGAATGTCGTCGACGACTTTTGAAAGGCGCGACCACGGTCGGTCAGCAGCTGTCGCGGGGCGCCATGGTGCAGGATAACATCGTGAAGCAGGAAGTCGGCGACGTCGGTGGCACAAGTTGAAGGTAGCGCCCGCGTTATAGCATACCGTGTCGGGCAATCTTGTTTGTGATGGTGCGAATGGCCGAACGAGATCGAGTCTCAGGCGCTAGAATGTGGCAGTTGAAATGTCTATAGACTGCAGTGGGCAGGCTGGTAACAATGACGGATGCGTTAACAGCATTCAGAATCAGCAATGTAGCGGCGCACTTAACGGAGAAGGCTTAGCCAGAAGAAATGGAAGAAATGGCGCCGTACGCGACGGTACGTGCGAGCGAGGTGTCCAGCAGTGGGAGCGTCATGAAGTTGTTCAAGGACAGTATAACGAAGTGCGTTAGCAACACGTAGAAGCTCTGGGCCGTGGGAGCTGGTGTTGCGTCTGTAGAGGATGCCATCGTGAAGCACGAATAAACGAAGTGAGGGGTCAGGGTGGCGAAAGCGCAAGCGATGCATAATGGACCGCAAGCGTGCATTGGTGAGTTGTTCGTTGCGAATGTCGGTGAAGCCTGATATGGTCAGGACACACGTGTCGGAATCATGCGCCTCCGAGTCTGGGGAATACATGGGATGACGAAATAGGCAGTCAGCATCCTGGTGCATGCGGCCGGACTTGTAAGTGACGCCAAAGTTGTATTCTTACAGTTTCAAGGCCCAGCGAGCAAGTCGGATCTTTTCTGCAGGACAACCAGCATAGTGCATGGTGGTCCATAATAACCGAAATAATGCGTCCAGACAAACACTGTCGGAAGTTTCCGATTGCCCACATTAGGGCGAGGCGTTTGCGCTCAGTGATTGAAACCTTCCCTTCGGATGAGCAGAGGAGGCGGCTGGCACAAGTTATTACACGATTGTAGTGGGAGAGTGTCTTCGGCGCACTAGAAGCGAAAAGACGAAGAGTGCGCGCTTGAGCACGCGAAACGTGATCCGCGTGGCTTCGGTGCTTTGGAACGCCGACGGCGGATCGAGCGTACCAGCGACCGAGCGGTGGCACGTTCGGCCCAGGAGAACAAACGCACCGAGCTGGTGCCACCAGACCAGCCGGGACGTACCTGGCGTTCTCCTGTGGCAGATGTCCTGGCCCTTCCTGGCTGTTCCTGCGGTGGACGAGCGAGCGGGCCAGTACGAGCGGCTGGAGTAGTGGTGTGGCCGGGACCACCTACGGACCCGTGGTCACGGTGCCACGCAGGCTAGAGTCCGGCACAACCACCTACTGAGGGCGTGGTCACGGTGCCGCGCAAGTGCCAGTGCCGCACAACCGCCTGCTGAGAGCGTGGTTACGGTTCCGCGTTGCCATCTGGCGCAAGTGTTGCTGAGGGCGTGGCCTCGGTGCCACGCCAGATATGGATCCTACCCCGACACGCTCCTGAGCGAGTGCCTCTGGATCTGCTTGTGTCCGCACGCTACCCATCGTGCCTCCTCTGCCGAGAGCGTGCGCCGCCGCTGCTAGAACATCAGTCCTGTGAGTGGTGCGAGCGGACATCCGCCATCAGTTCGACGGGACGCGCTGTTAGTTTCTTGGACATAGCGTTCGGAGTGTGTTGCTTGTGTCGCGTTGTTTGTCTGTGAAAGTGTATGTGCTGTCTCGTCCTGTCGATAAATGTTCTCCTTGTCTGTGACCTAGCTGTCTGTGTCTGAGTCCTGGGCCCACGAACCACCACAATTGGCGAGCCTACTGCCAGGATGGCTTATTAACATCTAAAGCCATTGCTCAGACACAGCCTGAGTCATGGAGAAGGAGAAACTTATCGAACTTGGGCGACAGTTAGGATTAGAGAAAGATGCGCTTAGAGATTGGGTGGAACGAGAGTGCACTCAAGCTCGCGAGGAAGAGGTTAAAGAACGCGAATTCGCGAAAGAAACCGCAGAGTGGCAACAGAAGCTACTAGAACAGCATCGGAAGATTCCAGAACTGAAGGTTCAACTTCAGGAGAGTGAAAGCAGGCTAAAGTCAAGTGCTACTGATGAAAAACGAGGATCTAGCATGAGCGCATGGGACTCACGGCGTGATTTAGAAGAGTTGGGAAGACGCATTGGTCTTGAGGGTGCAGGACTGAAGGTTTGGGTCGAAGAACGCTTGGCTGTAGAACTAGCGAAGGAACAAGAGCAGATAGAGTATGAAAGGCAGACGAAAGAGAAAGAAAACGAAACGATAAAGAAAGATAAGGATCTACAAGAGTTGAAGACGAGAATGCTTGGGATAAATCTAAACGTGGAAACACAGAGGCGCGAACAGTCGTCGGAAGAGAGCTCTAATGAGCCGGTGCCGGGGATTTTCGACAGTAGCATTCCTTACGTGAATGAACATGTTTTGAGTGGCGATCATGTGCGTCACTTTAGTATTCCGCCAGAGGTGCTGCTAAATCCTAGTATAGAGGATTTTAGGGAGGTAGCAAGCCCAGGAAATAATTGTAGTTCGCATGTGCTCGATGAAGCACATTGTAAGACTAAGAGTAAGGAACATGGAAGTCCCATAGAGGGTCAGTTTTCTGGCAGAGCCTCTGGGAAGCCAAAAACTTTTGAGGAGGTTGGGGAACCTCTAGACTATGGGAGCCAATGCCATGCAGAAAACTCCGACGCGTTATCTGCCTACTGTTCAGGTGTACTGCTGGCTGGCTTGGTACATGACCATTTGAGGAACACTCTCATAAATGAAGGGAAGCTGGAAGTGTGTCGCGTTCCAGAGGACCAGCAACAGGCGATTGTTCCAACACTCTCTAGAGAGATCCATGAGCCAGATGCTAACACGCCTGAGCTGTGCCCGATAAGTGACACCTCAAACGGTGCCTCAGCGTTTCTACGGGGCGTTCTCAGCACCAGCGCGCATGCGTATCCTGGGCCGTCAATGAGGCCAGGAAGTAATCCTCCTCATGTGTCGCCGGCGTTAACGGCTGACCGGCGTATGCTATACGTTGATATAGCAGGAGGCAGCTTCAAAACGCGTGTCACTCTGTACGTGAGCGATCTCGTGCCTATTAACATTCGCGACGCGTATCTGTGGACAAAACTCGAAGCGTCCCATATGTTCATCGCTAAGCAAATGAGAAGTGTCCTGCGTTTTGTTTGGGACGCGATTACGTAAAAGCGCTATAATGACTGGACGCTCTCTTGGTGTTGACTTCTGGCCTGTTTATTGGACTCTCCTTTGTCAAGTGCGATAGGGATACGAGGAGCTTTTTGTACATTAGATACCTCCCGTGTGGTTTTCTGCTACATTGTTTCATGGACATTCTTTGTACATAGTTTTGAAACTATGGATGTTTGGACTCTCTTTCGAATGATGAAGTGTATTGTGATGTACTAACGGCATTTTGCACAACGCTGTTACTGACTGTATGATTCGGTCAACATTTACTGAGCACTGACTTATTACCGTTGTATACACACCTTAACATGTCATCATTTTGCAGTTGTTTTTGCATTTGTGGACCTTTGCGTTGTTGTTGAACTATTCTCTTATGTATGGGGACTTCCGTGTTGTGTGTATACAACGTACTGAAGGTGGGGGGAAATGTAGTGGGAGAGTGTCTTCGGCGCACTAGAAGCGAAAAGACGAAGAGTGCGCGCTTGAGCACGCGAAACGTGATCCGCGTGGCTTCGGTGCTTTGGAACGCCGACGGCGGATCGAGCGTACCAGCGACCGAGCGGTGGCACGTTCGGCCCAGGAGAACAAACGCACCGAGCTGGTGCCACCAGACCAGCCGGGACGTACCTGGCGTTCTCCTGTGGCAGATGTCCTGGCCCTTCCTGGCTGTTCCTGCGGTGGACGAGCGAGCGGGCCAGTACGAGCGGCTGGAGTAGTGGTGTGGCCGGGACCACCTACGGACCCGTGGTCACGGTGCCACGCAGGCTAGAGTCCGGCACAACCACCTACTGAGGGCGTGGTCACGGTGCCGCGCAAGTGCCAGTGCCGCACAACCGCCTGCTGAGAGCGTGGTTACGGTTCCGCGTTGCCATCTGGCGCAAGTGTTGCTGAGGGCGTGGCCTCGGTGCCACGCCAGATATGGATCCTACCCCGACACGCTCCTGAGCGAGTGCCTCTGGATCTGCTTGTGTCCGCACGCTACCCATCGTGCCTCCTCTGCCGAGAGCGTGCGCCGCCGCTGCTAGAACATCAGTCCTGTGAGTGGTGCGAGCGGACATCCGCCATCAGTTAGACGGGACGCGCTGTTAGTTTCTTGGACATAGCGTTCGGAGTGTGTTGCTTGTGTCGCGTTGTTTGTCTGTGAAAGTGTATGTGCTGTCTCGTCCTGTCGATAAATGTTCTCCTTGTCTGTGACCTAGCTGTCTGTGTCTGAGTCCTGGGCCCACGAACCACCACAACGATTTTGCCCGCGCTGCGGATGGGCGAGAACAGCGCCGATGCTATGTCCGCTGATGTCGGTGCGAACTTCTGTGGGAGTTGAGGGATCAAAGTGTGCCAAGACGGGGGGTGAGGTAAGTAATTTGATTAGCGCGAGAAACGCATTATCTTGTTGAGGTCTTCAAGAAAATGATACGTCCTTCTTCAGGAGCTACGTGAAGGGACGGGCAATGTTGGCAAAGCTCCTGATGAAACGTTGAAAATAAGAACACAGGCCAACAAAGCTTCGAACATCTTTGGTTGATCTTCGTATGGAGAAATAATGGAGGACGCGCACTTTGTTGGGATCAGGATGGACACCATGAGCGTTTACAAGGTGGCCAAGACCAGTTATTTCTCGGCGGCCCAAGCGGCACTTAGAGGAGTTCAGCTGAAAGCCTGCTCGTCTGAAGGCAGCAAGAACTGCGAATAGGCGGTAAGGTGGGTTTCAAATGTCGGCGAGAAGACATTCACATCATCCAGATAGCAGAGGCCCATTGACCATGCATATCTGTGCAGAAGTGAGTCCATCGTCCTTTCAAACGTTGCTGGGTCATTACATAATCCGAATAGTATTACCTTAAACTGGAATAATCCGTCGGGGGTTACAAATACAGTTTTACCAATCCCAATCATCGACCGAAATTTGCCAGCACCCTGACCTCAGATCGATGGAGGAGAAGTAGGCGGATCCATGTGGACAGTCGGGAGCGTCATCCATATGAAGGAGGGGTAGACGTGCTTACGCATAGCTTTGTTCAAGCGGTCGTAATCCACAGAGAAACGCCAACCACCATCCTTTTTGACTAACACGACCTGCGACGCCCATGGGCTACAGGAATGCCCTATGAGTCTTTCGGGAGCATTTTGTCGACTTCATGAAAAGTGACTTGTCGCTCATTTTGAAACACGCAAAGGGCGTCGTATAATTGATCTGGCATCTCCAGTATTGATTGCGTGAGTGACAAGATGTGTCTAACCTTAAGGGCGGTCGTCCAAGCCAAAGATGTCGCGGTATGACTGCAATATGCGCCGTATGTTGGCTATTTGTGCTGGGTGAAAGTCAGGTGCGATCATTTTTGTCAATGTGATCCCCTCTGTACTGTGCGAGAAGTAGGACGAAACAGACGGCAAAGAAGCATCTGCAATCAATGCAGAAATGGCTTACTGTTCAATAGAAGATACTGTGCCCAGAGTCATGCGGCCTGGCATAACATGGCTTGACCAGCTGAAGTTCAACAGAGGGTCGCTTATTTGTTACTGTCAGAACTGTATAAGGAACCACGCCATTTCCGGCCAATAAATCGTCAGCGACCGGAGTCAGGATATAATGACCGTCAGGCACAGGACACCAAGCTCACGTACGTCACGGCTTGAGGAGCCAGACGGACATGATCCACGGAACACAAGCGCGGTTAACGTATGGCCGTAGCGCCATCGTAACACGGCAGCTCAATGTGAAGCAAGCCGGTTTCACAGTCGATAAGGGCAGAGTGAGTGAATAGGAAGTCCATGCCCAGAATAAGTTCGTGAGAGCATTGTTCAAGCGCAGCAAGTAGTAGAGCTGTAGAGCGGTCGGCAATGCTTATTCGTGCAGAGCACATCCCGAGCATGGAAAACGTCTTGCCGTCGGCAACGCGGACGAGCGGCACCGTTGGCGGCGTGAGAACGTTCTTAAGGCAGCGGCACAGTTCAGAATGCCTGACTAATATATGGGCTGACATATTACTGATATATGGCTGATATGTTACGTCCATAAGGTTGCGTTTAGTCTGCGGTGTGGTCAGAGGATTTGGCTGGAAAGTCGTCGATGCAGCATCACCTCGGGGAGCTGCACCGCCTAGTTTTTCCGGGGCAGGCGTCTTTCGACATTAGTCAGTGCTGTGGCTTTCTGATACTCTTGTTACAGGTTTTTTTTTTTAATCTTATCAACTCCTATTTATATGTTCTGTATTTCAATTTTAATGTTATTTTCATTCTCATCATCATTTATGTAATCACTCACATGTCATATGTACATCAGCAAACCACACAGGGCCTGGCTCTGTTCCTCATCGTCCCACTCAATCGTCATTAAAAGCCCAGCCGGGTTTCTGTGCTCGTTGAGCCCTTGGGAGACTAATTCGTTATCGTTTGCCCAACAATTTATTTTATCAATCGGCTTTATTAACCAAATTTAGCGCTTTGGGTAGTACTTAAAAACCCCTTTTCATTTAATTTTGATTGGCTTTAAACCTGGTATGCTTCGGCAGGGACAGGTTTTCCCACGCTTTTATTTTTGGCTTTCTTTTTATAAAGTGGGAATGAAGTTTGGAGAGGGGCAGGCGTCTCATCGGCGATGCCAGGTGGCGGTGTTGGGGCGAGCGAGACGACAGGCGGCGGGAGAGCGGCGAGCAGGACCAATGGCCACACGGGGATACGGAACAGCGATGCGGCACCCAGGCAAAAATTCCAACAGCCTATCGGGCTAAGAGCAACCGTAATTTGGGCCTTCATGTAATGGTCTAATTGTAATGGTCTGCATGGCCTGCATGTAATGGCCTAATTGTAATGGTCTGCATGGCCTGCATGTAATGGCCTATTTGTAATGGTCTGCATGGCCTGCATGTAATGGTCTGCATGGCCTGCTTGTTTAATTGTCTGCATGTGTTGGGCTGCAAGCAGGAGGCTCAGCCAAGTGCGCTCATGATTGATAGCTACAACCTATTGCTTTTACGCCCATGCATATCACTAGAAAACCGTTTCTAGCAGTTTAGACACACCAACTGTTTTATTTGCAAGCGAGAATTTCGTTTTATCTGCAGCTGTGCTTCATTGTAAGGAAGTTTCAGACCAGACTGCAAACATTTTGAGATTTTACGTGCCAAAGCCATGATATGATTATGGAGCACACAGTGGTAAAGCACTT